>JANIJG010004249.1:0-77564 GCA_024611175.1 Megaceryle torquata | reverse complement strand
TAATTATTATTTAAGTGTCCAATCTTCAGTGAGCATTTATGAACTAGGCATCTAAAAAAGGTTTTTGTATGTTCTGCTCTGTGCATTTTATCTGATAACAAATGTTACACAATGTTTTGCTGAACTTCTCTTTAGATCACTGTCACTCAAATACCATTTCTTGGGCAAGAGACTCAAAGCCCTAGTGCAGATAAAAATGCATTCTCTTCTATTTGTTTATTCTTTCTTTTTATCATACTCTTTCAGCAGATGCAGAGGCTTCATTCAAAAAATATCCTGGTCAAGGCAATTAAAAAAACCAACTAAACCAAACAACATCATCAACAGAGAAACCATTAGAGTACACAGGAAGAAAATAAAAGCATGTGAGAAAAAAATCTAAAATATGACCATAAGCTATGAAAAGTATCTGGTCTACTAAGTAACCAGTCAAAAGTTCACAAGGAAACATTTCCAAGCCTGTGATAGGTGTAAGCATAGGGAGCAGAGAAATAAATACTTGTTAAATTTAGAAGTACTGATGTCTTGGTATGACAAGTATCCAAGTCTTCTTGGAGTAGGTTTTTTTTTTTATGCCACTCCAAGAAGCCTAAAGATACCTGTCTGTTCCTGACATTGCAGAGTAACAAACCACCAAATTTTGTGTCTGAGTAGCTTCTGCCTTATCAGACGGGAGATAACAAAACACTATTGTTTGGGACAATTAGCAAGTATCAAAAGATACTAAAACCTTTTTTTTTAAATTTTTTTTGTTTTACTTCCAAATAAACATCTTTATTTCTGCAGCAGGTCTAAGGCTGTACCTTTTCTGATCTAAAAAGTACCTTGATACTTTTCCCTTAGATCAATCTTTGGCATGACACCTCAGGTTCTCATTGAGATAGTGGAAGATCCTGAGCATACTAGATTTATTAATTGCAGAAGCTCCTTACAAAGTCTTTTATTACTCCTGTAGAGTGACACTCATTACGAGTATGAGCTATGAAAACAGTGCAATTAGGGTACCAATTGTGATGAAGTCATCATTATACTAGTACCATGTGGCATCCATATGATCAGTACATAGAATCATACCTGCCAGGGTATTATTCTGACGAGCACAAATGTAGACTTTTTTTGCCAGAACTGTGAAGCAAATATTGAAGAAAGTTTTTTAAAACTAGTAATTCAACATACTTATCTGTGTAAATTCTTATCAGTAAAGATTCACTTTCTTCACTTTAAAGATGGCATTATGATTTCTCCAGCAAGTCAGATTGAGAAGGTGTCATAAAGAAACTGTTCTCTCCCCCTTGGCAGATTACCCAGTCTACATCAAGGCATTAATGGCTTATTGAAAGGCAGAAATAGGCTTTGGCCTACACTATTGTTACATGTTGCAGTACATAATTATTTTTTAATATAAAATATTGCATTCTCATTTCCTAATTAGCTTCCAGGCACTTAGATATTATGTCTGAAAAAAAGTCAGCGTGGTACTGAAAGTTATATACACAACATAGGTATATATTAAAGGAAAACAACTTTCATTAAACAAGGATTATACTGTATTAAGCAACATTGAGGCTCACACACTGCAGTGAATGACTTCAGAAGACCCTGCCTATAAAACACACTTGGAATAATAAAAGCATATATAAAACAAACTACCCTCAAACAAAAACTAACTGACTTATAACATGCTGTCAATTCCATTAACCCTTTTGTCTTCTGAGCTCTACTGGGTAGGGAGTAAGCAGAAATGCATGGAAATAAAGAGCCTTTAAGTTCAAGAGCTGTCCTTTCAAACAAATGAACCACACACACACTTGTATTGCTCTCAGTGCACTGGAGAAAAACTGTTTCAGCTTATGTAAAAAGGAAGATTAAACTACTCCCTTTACATTTTTTAAGTGCTGCAAAACTATAGATATTTTTTTTTCTGCGTATGTCACCTTGCACACTTATATCAATAAGCTAAGTTTCTTTGTTACATACACAGGTTCCAAATTCACAACAGGCTTCATCAGCAATACTATGGATCATTTTCACATATTTTTCTAGTGAAACAAGTTGCCTCCCTCCAGTGACAACACAAGAAAAAACATACGAGTCAGAACTATAACAATAGGTCTCTTTGAAGTGAATCAGTGTCAGCTGATTATCAAAGAAATACTTAGCCTTAACTTGTAAATACTCCCACCCATCTAATATGTTTGTTGACAGTTACGTACTTAAAAAATACGTTATTTCTGACGCAGACCAAGATCTATGCATACCAGTTTGCTGTACACATAACTGCATCACTGATTTAATACAAAACATGGTATCAGGTAATCATTAATCTTGTGAAAATTTGCAACGGAAGCCATCAAAAAGATTACTGGGTTTGGCTGGAAAAGAAATAGCTCATTTGCTCCCTTCCATTTCCTCTAAAATATTCCTTCCTGTTAATCCATTTCAGTTTTAAGATCATATAATACTGAAAAAAAGGAACTGATCTTACAGGTTGACAAAATTAGTTTTTCCTTGGAATATGGAAAAGACTACAGAAGAGTGCCTTTGTTAAAAGAACAACAACAAAAGAGGAAAACTTGTATTCCTAAATGCCAAAATATGTCCTTTCTTTTACGCTTCTGAGAAAGAAAATCAAGTCATTGCTATATATGCAGCATAACTCCTGTCATTTAAATAAGGCAGCCAGTTAGCAGTATGGAAATGCATTCCGATCCTTAAAATACATTTAAGTTCTACTGAACCCCCTATTTGCTAGTGTAGTTCTGAATACCTAATTAAGGCTGCAATACAATTTAGAAATACATAACAAGGGCCATTCTCATCTTGACTATTTTTCTCTATGTCATCCCTCACAGTCACATACTTAATTGCAATTTAACAGTTTTGTTGCTACAGCAATATTATGTGTACATTCTAGCCCCAAAAGGAGATTCAAGTAATATCTTCAGGTCACAGCAGATTAGACACATGATCAAACAATCCCAGCCAATTAACACTCTTTAAAAAAAAAGGACTAAACCAATGCATCATTCATACCATCAATACAGTCTTTGAGGAATCCCCAGGGTATCGGAGACTGAAGACAATCAAAGATCCCAGAAAGCAGAAGAAGGTAAGCGTGGCAACATTTCTAACATCTAACAAAGACTCCACAAGAGGAATAGTTCCCATTGTCCAGTCACAGCATAGTTCTGAGGGGTTGAGAAGAAGCCAAGCATTTACAGGGAGGAGGTAGTTGAAAGTCAGCTGTCTTGCTGGGGATGGACTAACAGCAGCTGGGTTATCAAACCTAAAGCAGAAAAAGGAGCTTTTAATGAAAAAAGATATGGTCTTTATCCACTTTGTGCTTAGAAAATGGCAAACTTTAAATTCATAGCTTAGAACCAATTACAGACGTACAATATTCTAATCTGCCTACATTTATCAGGTATGTAACTACAGAATCATGTACAATAATTCATCTTAGCATGGGACAGAGCCTCCTCCAAGTTTAAGAAATTGGTTTGGGATATAACCAACATCAAACACATAACCAATAAAAAGTACTTTTATAGTAGAACATTTAATTTCTGAATTACTAAGACAAACTAAGAACCCTACATTTTTAAAAATTAATGCCTGCTTGGACATCTCAATAATTTAGACATTCTTGTCAACAAGTACTGAAATATACCATTTATCACTTTCACAAAAAAATGCAGTATTGTGCAGGCATTGCTTACCAATATTAAGTTAATAAATACCTAAGTTGATCTATTTTTCATTCAGACTTCAATAGACCACATCCTACTTAATGTAAATTTACTCATTACTATTACCTTGTAAAAACTGGAAGTTGAGACTGAATAACCTGGACTCTGACAACCACAAGCAGAAGTGTACTGAACATTAGGACTATGAGCTTCAACAGTGTTTGGAGCATAGAGAAAGGAATACTGCCTTTCCCTTGAAGAATCTGTACAGCTGTGTCAAACAACACCGGCAATGTGTACTGCAAAGGAAAAAGTGTTTGCAATCAGACAGTGTACTCATTAATCCCTTAGATAAATAAGTACCTAATGTTTTGGGTTTTTCTCTTGGTTTTCTCTAAACACCTGCTCCCAGTAGTTACTTAGTTCAGCTTCTTAGAGCTTTCATGACAAGACACCCAAACAAGTCCACCATTCTAATAAAATCCCCTCTATTCAAGTTTTCTTGCTAACACTACCATTGTTGAACTTGTATGCCTTTAGTTCTGTATTTTTCAGACAAATTAAAAAATTTGTACTATCTTCAGAGACTTCAATAAATCATACATGATCATAACAAATTTTGAAGAAGTCACTATTTTTAGAATTTCAGACCCTCTGAAAACTTGTCTTATAAACAAAATTCCTTAAGAATGTTAGAAATACTATTCATTTTCTGATTTGCCCTGGATTTTTATTTTAGGCCTCTGCTGCAATAACCCATCTCTTCATGCTTCACGAACATTATGATATTGTAGTTCCCCATTACATAACCAAATTTCTTCCCCCTGTACCTCTTTCCCTGTTCCTTAATGTCTTGTGCTGGGGATGATTTATTGCTTCACATATACTGGTTGGCCAAACTACAAATATCAACAGTTTTTGAGAACTGGTCAAACACTTAGTTCATGCTACACCTGTGCCCTGAGAAGCAGCCTCAGTTTGGATATTCTCTTCTGCTCTGTTGACTTATACAAACTTGCTAAGGTTTCATGAAATTGAGGATCTGATCAACAGTTATTAAAAGAAGAGTAGATTAAAAATAGGGTCACATACTAGTGAATTCCTTAGAAATCGTTTGAAGATTATATGTTTATTCACTAGACTTGCAACAGCAATAGTTACAAACATATGTATTCCTGTAAACACAAAAAATATGCGATTTTGGTATTCTGGCCTTGAATATGTAACCCCAAGACAATCTTTCTGCTTTTATTGGGGCGGTTTTTGCAAAATATTCTTTCAAATAATTAGGAACAGTAAGCTTGAAAATTTTCTTAGAATATGAAATCATATGTTTTTAAATTGCATATGGTTTTACTATTAAGAAGCCAAGAATTATTTCCTTGAAGGAACATCTTGTTTCTGAACAAAAGTTACTATTAAGCACTGATAAGTCCGTAAATTGAAACCTATCACATTAGAAATTAAATTTAAAGGCATTCCTAGAACAACAGATTTCATAAAAATATTACTGATTCAAGTAAGACTACTCCAAAAGGTCTGGTTATTCATAAGAATGTGATAAAATGCACTTGATTATAATATGTTGTCTCTTTTTACTGTAGAAATTAAAACCAAATAATCCCCCATCTTTATGTAACTCAAACTTTATTCAAGACTGTTACACACTAATCTTTTCAGACCTCAGTCAACCAAACCCTTAGGTTTCATTATGACATGTCAATTCTTTACCAAGTATATTTGGTAATATTTCTGTATGGCATGCAAAGTGCAATTTGGAAATCATTAGATTCCCTCACTATGAACCATGTATGTTAAACATTAGTGGAGTCAAAAAAAAAATCTGGAAAATGTTGTCTAACAAGACTACAGTTAACCTGAACTGACAAAAATCAGTGACGAAATATGACACTTTGAAGTACTTCATGCCTCATTACAAAATTCCTAAGAAGAGATCCAACTTATTTTTCAACAGCTTACCCCTTGAGCAATAAATACTTCATACACACAACATATCCCCACCACTGTTATTCCTTGTTCTTTACACAGTGTTGCAACAGCTACTAGAAACACAGTCACTGCAATTGGAGTCCACACTACAAATAAAAGAAGACATTATTGAAAATGTGCCACCTTACAACAACAAAAAAAAACATTTAATAAAGTAGATTAACCTAAAAAGTGAAAACTTTGGCTCTTCGTATTCAAATATGCTATGTTCTGTAAAGTTCTTTATTGTGTCATTTGTTATTAAAGGGAAGAGTACCAGTTTTACTCTACAGAAAAAAAAAATATATGTGCATTTTTTAACACCCCTCCCACAACCTGAAAAGAACGAAATGAAAAGCAAAAGACTAATTTATAATAGGAAAACAAAAAAACCCCACAATCTTCCCTAAGTCACCAGAACACTTTTTCAAATGTAATGTTTTATAGAGTCATGAATTTTCACAAGATATTTTGACTTTGGAAAATGCAAGCCTCCTACAACTGCAATGAAACTTTGCAGCTTACTTGTGACCATCAGAGGCATCTCAGTATAATTCCACTTACTTGCATTAACACAAGTCAGTGCAAGAGTCCCCTACTCTAGGTGAAAAAAAATCAAAAAGTGCTTATGTCTTGAATTAAAACAAAACAAAACAAAACCCAACAACTTAAAACAGAAAGTACAGGTATATTTGGGCTGAAGGTTTTATCTATACTTTCCTAATAACCAGTTCTCTTGGTTTCAGCAGGGATAGAGTTAATTTTCTTCCTAGTAGTTGGTGCAGTGCTGTGTTTTGAATTTAGGATGAGAATAATGTTGATAACAACTGATGTTTTTAGTTGTTGCTAAGTAGTGTTTATACTAAGACAGGGACTTTTCAGCCTCCCATGCTCCTCCAGCAAGGAGGCCAGAGAGGCATAAGAAGTGAGGAGAGGACACAGGCAGGACAGCTGACCCAAACTGGTCAAAAGGATTTTTACATATCATATGATATCATGCTCAGTTTATAATAGGGGGAGAAAGCTGGCCATGGGTTGGGAACTGCTCAGGAACTGGATGGGCATCATTAATGAGTGCTGAGTAAGTGCACTATACATCACTTGCTTAGTCAACTGTAATTCTTTTATTATTATCCATCATTATTATTATTTTCTTCCCTTTTATCTCAATCCATGAGTTTTACTTTTTTTCATTTTTCCAGTTCTCTCCCCCATCCCACTGAGGGTGGGGGGAATGAGCAAGCAGATGTATGGTGCTTAATTGCCAGCTGGGGTTAAGCTATTACTAATACACCCATAAACTCTATTATCACTGATGCAGATCTGTATATATTTCTCAATTATTTACCTATGGTATTATCTGGCCCTTTAGATTTTGTATATGACAAAAAAGCAGCTAGAAAAAAGATAGATGATAATAGTTCTGCTCTGCCCACAACTCCAGTTACCTGAAAAAGAAAAAAAAAAGAATTATTCTTCTAGAAACTATTCTAGTACTAGAATGGTGCATGACAGATATATTATCAGGATATCCATAAGTAAGATCTGTAAACTAAGCAAAAAAGGCTAAGAGTATGGCTGCTTTCAGTTCAATCAGTACTGAATTCAAGAACAGGATGATACAGGTGGCTGGTGCCATCTGTGACTGATGTAACCCTAAGTATCATGATCAATAAGACAACTGAGAAACAATGTACTTTCTTTTATCTTTAGTGACAAAAGCATTTAAGGCAGAATTTGGGTATAACTGCTTTCTCCATAATACTTGGAAGAATCTAGTTTTAATCAATAGGAGGTTTCAATGAAGCCTGACCAGGACTGTTGTACGCATACATCCTGAAGACAGTGACATATAGACTCTGAGTGCTACTTTAGTTCCTGTCTTTACAGACTGAACTTATCAGAAAAAAGCATTGCCTTGACTGGTGCTATAGCAGCTCTTAGGCGAGCAGTCAAGAGTTACAAAGAAACTGATGGCAAGCTGTGTGCATTGGAGTTAAAAGAATGACTCAGGCTTTACTGCAGGCCTAGAAATTTTCTGAAAGATAATTTTGTTGGTAACATTAAAAGTGCAGGTAATGCCCCTTTGGTAATGAGACAGTGAGGAATGATTTTTATTATTTTTTTTAATTTGGAGGAGTGCTAAAATTCATAGGGAAGATTGTTTTGGAATCCCCAATTAAATACAGATTAATTTCCATTTCAGGAGTGGTCTTCAAAAAAACACTAAGATGCAACCAACAACCAGAGATGGAAGACTGGCCACTGTGTCAATGGTTACTGCAATAGCCACTGTGCTGACCACAGTACCATTTAATATGGGCTTTCTTCCTCATCTGTCCTCCTCTTGAATGTCTCTGACTGCATCTAAATTTTTGCAAGTAAGCTGGCTGATAAATGGCATGCTATTCTGAGGTAGTCGGATTTAGCTAAGGAAACCTCATAGCTCACCATTTAATTAGGATGCTGTTGGAAACTATCAGACACCTGGACCCAGCTAGAAGTTTTTATTGCTAGGTACATTCTTGGTCAAGCATGACTGACCGAGCACAGTGTAAAAAGAGAAAGTAACTCAATATCCAAGGCCATAATGTAAAGAAAAGTACTCAAATCTGAATCTGAAATCCTGCTGTTGCACTTCTGTGGAAGCAGTGTAAGTTTACCAAGGACTCACTGAATCATGCAAAGACAAAGCATGTTTCAGAACTGATAGGCTATCAGAGTTTGTGTAAATATTTTGGATAGTATGCAGGTGTTTGTTTCCAAAATGTCTTCAAGGTGTTTCAAGGACTTCTGGTCTGGATCTCAAAATTGTCCAGCATCAAGACAGAAATTAAAGAGAACTTTGTAGATCAGTTGAAAAAGATCATTAGTAAAGCAAGTGTGCTGGTGTGCCTCTACAGTCTCCTGCCAACAAAAGAGAGATTCTATTTCTGGATACAAAGGTGACTTATGAAAGTCCAGTATTCACCATCCTGCAGATGTAAAACCACATGCCTCTGTCCAGAAGAGTAACAAAGTTTCTAGAAAGACTGAACTGGAATTCTCAAGACAAGGACAAATGAACCTATGATGCTGTTATTCAACCCATTTCCTCAAAAATTCTTCCTCAGAAAATTATGTATGACCACCACAAGAGTTCAGCTTCTCTCTGAAGCAAAAAATTATTTTCTATTTATCTTGCTCTGCTAACTTTTTCAGGAAAAAAAAAATCCATTTATTGTAAGATAGGTAAATATTTGAAACATTCACATACTACATCTGCTGCTTCAAATTCTTGTGCAGGGGAGTAATTAAGTGTGAGAGAAATTTGAAGGTATTCAAATAACATACATCTCAATTACAGAAGATATAAAAAGTACCATCAAATGACAGGAAAAAAAATGGGAAGGAGACCTGTTTTGAAGTTTTCACGGAAGTCTTAATAAGTTATTTGTCACTGAGGTCCCCAGTTCAGCTCCTCTTTTCCTTGTATGGAAACTTCCAGGTCTTCCTCCTTTTACTTTTGTGCACACGTCTCACCTGCCACCCCTTAAGAATTACTTCTTGGATGCACATTAGACAGAATTCTCAATGCAAACACAAAGAAAGCCCCTTAACTGATTTTTAAAGAGTACCTAAGTACAACAGCTGGGGAATTCAATTACAGTTGCATTTAAATCTCAGTCTAAGTGCTTTAAGTTCAGCACCAAGTTCTACCAATCAAGGCCTTAAACTGCCCTCATGTGGTTAATGTCAGGAATTACATGCTTATTATCAAACTGCTTCGTAACTGTAAACATAACTTTGTAATATATTGCCTTACATAATAACCTGTTATTACACAATGTTTTGTAGTATTTGATGATACTTTTTGCTAACTCTGTACTAAAAGCAACTGTGTTAATCTTATATGGAATCTGACAGTTCAAGCAAGACAAAAAAATCATATTTGGAATGAATGTGATAAAACTACACAGGATGATCTAAGCCATGAACCACTAATGGAAGTCACTAGCAACTTGGTAATGCTCCTGCAAAGACACTTATCACATTAGCTACAAAGGCAAACCCAAATCTTGTCATAGATCTTCTGTAACAAGATGACCTGCCTAGTAGATGAGGGAAAGGCTGTGGATATTGTCTACATGGATTTCCATAAAGCCTCTGGAACAGCATTCTCATGAAAAAAATGGCTGCTCTAGGCCTTGGCAGACATGCACTCTGCTGAGTAAAACACTGGCTATACAGCCAGACCCGAAGAGTGGTGGTAAATGGAGTTAAATCCAGCTGAAGGCTGGTCACAACTGGCATTCCTCAGTGCTCAGTATCGGGACAACTTCTGTTTTAACATCTTTATCAATGATGTTGATGAGGAGATAAAGGGCACCCTCAGTAAGTTTGCAGAGAACACCAGGTTGGGCAGATGTGTCAATATGCTTGAGGGTAGGAAGGCTCTTCAGAGGTACCTGGGCAGGCTGGCTGGCTGAGGCCAATCATAAAAGCTTCAACAAGGCCAAGCACCAAGTCCTGCACTTGGGCTGCAACAACCCTGTGCAACAATAAAGGCCTGGGAAAGAGTGGCTAGAAAGCTGTCTGGCAGAAAGGGACCTAAGGGTACTTATTGGTAAGTGGCTGAATATGAGCCAGCAGTGTGCCCAGGGTGGCCAAGAAGGCCAATGTCAACCTGGCTTCTGTTAGAAATAGTGTGTCAAGCAGGACCAGGGAGGAGATTGTCTCTCTGTACTTGGCATTGGTGAGGCCACACCTTGAGTACTGTGTTCAGTTTTGGGTACCTCAATACAAGAAAGACATTGAGGTGCTGCAGCAGGTCCAGAGAAGAGCAACTAAGATGGTGAAGGGCCTGAAGAACAAGTCTTATGAGGAGTGGTCTATTTAGTCTGAAGGAGGCTAAGGGGACACTTTATCACTCTCTACAAATACTTGAAAAGAGGTTGTAGAGAGGTACACACTGGTCTCTTCTCACAAGTAACCAGTAACAGAACAAGAAGAATCAAAGGAAAGGTAAATATACGAGGTGAGAAATGTATTTCCTCTTTCTTTTATTGGCTCTGTTAAAAAATGGAAGGTCCAAACAGAATGGCCCTAAGCTAGATGTAGCACAGCAACAACAAACCTAGAAAAAGTCCTGCTGAGATACACACAGTGACAGAAAAGAAAGTGGACAGAACAGACTTCTGCTTAGTTAGAGGACTGCGCTTAGCTATTCTGGAAATGAGTTGAGATATTCATAGTATTTGCAAAATATAATACTGGGTGAATAATCATAGAACACAAATATCTATGTAAGATATAGTAGTCATCATCATAAAAGCCAGAGTTCATAGGAGAGACCTAAGTTATTTAATAAATAATGTTTCTTTAATATAAGTAATAAGTAGCTGCAAAGAATTCGAAACAACTCTTGAGCATGAAAATTTGGCACCTTCACCACTCATTGCAAAGGGCAGTCTAAAAATCACACAGTTTTTAGTCTTAAAATATACAAAATCCATGATATTTAAGGTTAATTAATACAGCTTGAACAAATTAAGCACATAACAGCTATACCTACCGCTTCAGTATGTATTGGGTGTACTGCAAAGAGCAAGGATGCAACCATGCTGCTCCTGTTGTCCAGAAAAAGCTTACAGACCTTGAGGAAGACTACACAAACCACCACATGAAAGACCAGATTTAGAAAGTGGTAAGAAACTGCATTTAATTCGCTGAACAAGTAGTTTAAGCGAAATGTAAGGACTGTAAGGGGACGATAAGATTTATGACTCCTCTCCTAAAAGAAAATAAATAAATCAATCAATCACCATCAAAGTACAAAGAGATTGTTACCCCAAAATATTTTAAAATGTATGCATACATGACTTTCCCCCCCCTCTATTCTCAGGCATCTACCTTCAAAACAGAGACCCAAAAATCAGTTAATAAAAAAAATTAATAAAAATTAATAAAATAAGAAAAAAAAAACCATCTAGCAAATTAAATGAAAAGTCAATTTAAAGTTAAAATGTTAAACAGAGAACTTAGTTCTATTTTTCCTACTTCCACATAATTTTAATGTATTATACAGTATTTTGATTACTCTGCCATTTAATGTTTTAGTATTTTAGAAAATAAAGATTTGGTGTGCTCAGCTACACATATTAGCTATGCATTTTCAGTGTCTACCAGTCAATCTGTCTACGATGCTAGTTACCCCATCCATAAACCCTTTTAAAAACAGCACTTAACACCATCTTCCTGGTCCAATATGTAACTGTCAACCCACAGCCTGTTGCTATTTTGCTGAATTGTAAAACAAAGGAAAAATAAAAAAATCTAAGAAACCCAGGAGGTGGGGTAGAGGGGAAGGAGGGACACAAAGACAGGGAGTCAAAGTGCATATGCAGACAGACAAAAACCCAAGATAGGAAAAAATTATTTTTAAAGCCATGAATGATCAAATTAATCTTAGTTAAAATTAACCTAACTTTTAGTTGGTTTTAAATGCAAAATGAAAACTGAACAAAATGAGATAGCCCATTTTTGGACTTGACATCATGTTGAAAAATACTACTTGAAATTTTACTGTAAGGAGTTTAGGAATGCATTTACTCTCAATGACTACAGGACAGGATGGCATCTAGAAAAGAGTCTGGCAGCTTTCATTACAGGGTTATATGAAAATTAGGTATCTAAATCTATTTTATTAATTTTTATTTTATTAATTAGTATCTCACAAGGAACGAACACTGTATGGTACGAACATAGGAAAAAATCACAAGGCAAAATGCCTTGATGGGTGAAAAATCTAAGACTGTTAGAGAATTTTTATTCATTTGCTTAACACTGACATCATGTGTAACTTTTCCTAAACTATATGTAAATCTTTTAGCCATTGCCATTAATGATATTTATTAACAACTTGAATGACAATGTAGCTTTTCAGATAAAACCAGAGACATTCTACGTGGGCTACAAACCAAAAACACTTACTCAAATTTAATGGTTTAAATATTCATTCCCTAATGCCTAGCTTTGTTTTTTAACAGTGTGATGTTTCCTTCCAGACTGCAATTAGAAATAAATACCCTCTATGTCAATGTCAAACTTTTACGGGAGGAGAAGGGAAAACAGTCACAGTTGTCCAATTTCTATACTGGAATTAGATGCAGCATCTTGAAGCATGATACTTCATTTTCTTAGAAGCTCTTTTATTGAACAAAAGGAAAGAATGTAAGTGACATCTGCTCCTGATTTTACAATACAAAACACTAACACCTAAAGATTTCATCTGAAACACACTCTTCTGTTAAAACCACATTAGGGAAAAGAAGCATAAAAACTCTGCAAGGTTTTTCGTTTGGTGCTTTTTGTTTGTTTGTTTTTCATTTCCTAAATGCCTCAAAATGTTTCACCATTTACCTCAGACATTGGAGTGCCCCAGAAGTCATTCTGAAACAGATTTTTTAATGGAGTAGAAGGATGCAAATCTTTATTGTCCAAAATTGCTGAAACATCATCAAAAACAAAGCCACAGAAGAGACTGTTCCAGTAGCAAGCTGCTACCACACCAACTATAAGTGCTGCTTCTTTCAGGCTTACATCAGCCATCTTCCCCAAGAGTTTTCATAGACAAAAGCTGAAATACAGGAAGAGAAACTTGAATAGTTTTGCTGGTTAAAAACTAAATTTCATAAAGTCAAATAAAGACATCCAATATTTCAGAAGTTAATGACAGTATGTATCTAAAAATAAGTAAGATAAAAAGCCTTCCTCAAATCTCACCCATCTTACACAATTGACTGTTTAAAAGAAATACTCTCATTAAAAAGTCTCACCCCAAAAAAGCCATCACACAAACTGGATGCACTGCTACATTTCATGTTTTACTAAAAAAGGAAGATTGGTGAACAACTATGATGTAGTTTTTAGTAGACAGCTATGCACTCCAAGTGAATGCTGCAAGCTGGAAATTATGAAAATGAAGTTCTCTAGAATCTTTAACATAGTGACACAGAATACTAAGTTAATCAAAAAGGCAGATAGCATGTTAATTATTCATGGGTTTTAGGTTTAAAAGTGTTTCTCAATATTTCAAAAGTAACTAAAAAAACAATTTTCAAACATTCTGAAGAACCAGGAAACAAAACTTCATAAAAATTGGTGTTCAAGAAGAGGTAAAAAAGGACATTAGCAATAAAAAAGTTAAACTTACCATTGAAGCTCACACTTCACTCATTTACATTCTTCATAGAAGTTCATGAAAAGGTCATTTTTTTCTAAGCTGTGCCAATTGCGCCAATATCACTGAATGTTCATGTGAGTCATGACTAAAGAAAAATAACATGGAAAAAAAAACATTAAAAGTGAACTTTATCTTACTTCATCTTTCTTCCAAAGCCCTATAAATTATTAAACAGCAGTTTTATGATTATTTTAAAAATACTGTATGGGTAACCTGATCAAAAGGTGAAATTGCTATCTATTGAGTTGCTCAAAAACAAGAAGGCAACTACAGGTCAAAGGCATTCTTTTTGACCACTGTTTGATAACCACATGGATTATTGCCAACTGTTGTGACCAAAGATAATGATATATAAGATATAGCAGTTCACCACTGACTTAGTTTTGAGAAAAAGGAGATAACTAAACAAATATACAACATTTTGCCCCAAACCAGAGACATGTAACATCTGTAAGGACACAGAACAGCTAATATTAGCCATATAATATGGATCGATTATGTAAAAACACCAGTCGTGTCTTTCGGGGTTCACACATCAAAGCTCATAAGTTCCTTGGAAAGTGTAGTCTGTTTTGTCATCCTAAACCCTGTAATGCTGGTGATTTCTTTTCCTTTAGGTTTGTTGGCTGTTTGCTTGTTTGTTTGTTTGTTTTTTATTTTGTTCAGTTTTAAGTATACTAGCCTCTAAAAATAGGCCATAGAGATATCCAGATAGGTAATCTGCATTGTGGTTTGCATCCTGGGCCTGAAAGCACAACAATCACCTATCACAACTAGTAAAGGAGCAGAGGTATAGGAAGGAATACTTTGTGCAACAAGATGCAGGCACCATTAAACTAAAAATCAGGACAATGATAATTTAAAAGGAATCAAACCAACCCATTCAGTATTATTCACATACTGGCAGTGAAAGATTTATATCCTTTTGTAGTACTTGCAGCACTGGTTATTGCTGTTACTTCAACCAAGAAAGAGCCTTTTTTTCAAAACTGCCACCACCTTTGTCATAAAAGGGAAAAAAAAAAACCCACAATGTTCAAGGATGCTACTACATCTTTTTGCCAGGCTGAATCAGAGTACTTTAAAATACTGAGACAAGATTAAGTCCGAGCATATTTATGGTGTTCTTGGCAGCCAAAGAAATTGTATTTAAAAAGGAAAAACAAAGCATACTGCAGGAATACATGAAAAGACAACTCACTTTTGAAGTTCAAATCACTGAAGCTTTTCACTTCGCCCCCTAAAGAATGTGGAGGAGAGGAAATTGCTGTTTCTCACCCTGCTAGAAACAGTTTGAAATTCCTTATTTGCAACAGCTTCTGAAGAGTGCACTTCCTACTTCACGAAGTTCACTAGTTCTACTGAAAAGCGGTGACATCTGAAAAGGGCCTACAACAAACACGTAATGATTTTCCAACATACAAGCCCATATTTTCTAAATACTGTATTAAAAAAAATAATGGGACCAGCTAATATTGCCATGCAAAACGAGCTGTAGGGTTTATTTAAATTTGCCTTTTAAGAAAAGGAATTACAAGGTAAGTAGGTTTTTGTGACTTGAGACATCTTTATTAACAATTTAAGTTTACTGTGTTGGTTGAAGCAGCAAGCCCTTGTAGACACTGCTTTGCGTACCAAGCAATAGCTCTGAGATAATTCTTTAACCACCTTATTTCCTGAAAGAGCTATTGCTACAAAACTAGGGGGAAAAAAAACAAAAACAAAAACAAACCAACAAATGATAGATTCCTAAGTATAACCTCCTATCAGAAGGATATTAAAAAAAAAAAAAAAAAAGATATAAACCCAACCTTAATTGCTAGCTCCATAACTATTTCTGCAGTCTTTTAGTTTTCCCAACACAGAATATATGTCAGTATAGCTACTTCACTCATCCCTTAATCCTAGGCAATTCTTATTCTTTAACAAGCCTTTCTTTTAGCTCAGATTTCTAGCATTTCTTCCACACAGAACTCAATTTTTACAGCACTACTTACCACACCATTCCCTGACAGTTACATTTACCTACATGTAAACTGTAGAGAAAATACTGTTTTCATTTCAATGAACTCTTGGGCATAAGAAAATTAAGATTTTTACCTACACCCTATCAGGTTTAAGTAGCTAGCCCACCATCGGAGAAAACTGTTTAAGAACACCAGAAAAAAATTCAACTTGAACTTCACAAATTTTTTATTTGCCTTTCATCCTCTTCTTTACATGCACATTTCAATCACAGATACAACTGAAAATAGATGGCTTTAATTTGGTCTTCCAAGACCAGAGCCACCAATACTCCAGGTAATTCTGAACAGCTTACTAAATTTACTGTAAGGAATGCGAACATATGAAACAAAGTGCATTGTTCCGGTTTTAGCAACAAGTCACAACATGCTGCTTGAACTGTGCCAAGCTTAGTAATCTCAAGAGCATCACATCATATCATAACCTGCTCAAATTTTTACAGTGAGCAAAAGCACTAGGAGGTTTTGGTAAGAGGGGCGTAACAGAAATCGGTAAAAGCCTCCATTTTCCAGCAGTTTGCTGGAAAGTAACCACAGAGAAAAACAGAAAAGGCAAGGCTACATACAATCTGTAGCACAGATACTTTACTACTTCTGATTTGCAATCTGGCATTCTAAAGCTTTACTTTCCTCAAATACACTGTAAAGATATATAAAGTTAGGAAAATTACTTTTTCTACCTGGTCTGATTACAGATTAGTTTAATGCTCTTGCACAGATCTGGAAAAGATGTTTTTTAAGTCCTTTATGTTAATGTAACACAGATTTCGAGGAAGGCTCACCATCAGAATTACTACTTCCTATCTGCTACTGCAGCTTCAAACATGGAATGATCATCAATGTATGAGAATGTAACTAAAACTGAAGAAGGCTTATGAAAGCTCATCTGTACTTGTTAAACCAGGTAAAACTATGTCTGCCATTAATCTAATTGGAAAACAGAAATTGGTATTTGACAGCCAATACTGTTTTCATGCCAACTAATCTGTTATCAGTTTGATGCTGTAAGGAGCATGCAAGACTGAGAACCTCCCAGATCACAGATGTGTAAGAAGCTGATGAAGCCTCAGTATGATTCAACTCCTCCAGCAAGTAGATATATTCCCTTTCTTGCCCAACAGACACGTTGAAATTTCCTGTCAAACAAAGTATGGTCTTGCAGGTGCCAGTACTTCACCACTCCCAGTGATGGAAGTATTGGTAAATAAATACCTGTAAAACACTGCTTAACAACTTGTTTGTTAATAAAGGCTTGCTGTGATAAACACATTATTGCCTGCTCCAACACATGTAAACGGTTTGCTTGTGCCTCAAGTTGTCTTTTCCTCTCACCTCCATGTTACTTTCACAGCTTGTAAGACATCATCAGATATCTTTAACTACTACCCCTTGTGCAGTACAACCGTCAGTTCATGGTCTATGGTGGAACAGCTACAGAGCTCCCATTTGACTGAATGAAATCAGGACAGACACATACTTTATTACCAAGATTTCTCTTGGATGTTTTAATTTACAACAATATCTGCCCATGTCTTGAAGAATATACAGCTGAAAACAATAAGCAGCACGATTAACCTCGAGACAGAAACTGAACGATCATGAGAGGCAGTTGTGGAAAACCAATGTATGAGCTGTACAAAACACCTGACTGCTAGTCTAATTTTCTCAAGCTGTTTGGCACAGAATTTTGCATTTTACATTGTACTGTTTTGATGTGTGTACAGAGATATTAAGTGGAAAGGACAGACAAGAACCAGAGCTCTCCAGCAGGTCTGGCTTGTAAGGCATGTTAATTTCATCTTCCAGCTTCTTGAGAACCCTCTACCAGTTCATCCAGTCTTCTTCAAGAATTACGGATAGTAAGACATTAAAAAAAAACAAACCCCAAACACCTAATCAAAAAAATAAAAACTTGTAGAAAAGTAGAAACCTAAAAATATTTCTCTACCAACATTATCAAATCCATGGCACTACAGACTTCATACCGCAAAATATAGTAGTCTGTACAAAAATAATTTCAATGCAAATAAAAAACATAAGAAACAGTTATTTAGCACTCCATAATTGGCTATCACCTAAGAAACGTGCTATTTGCCACCTTACATCAAAAATAGATCCTTGGAGGAGCAGAAGCAAATATATTTGTGTTGATCAGACACATCCTGCTGCGCCTAACTTCAGGAACTGTATATATATTTAAAATTTTTCTTCTAATGTGTAATAGTATTTTTACTCCCTAAAAAGCATTAATAGCACCTTTCAATCTATCCTACTTTAAAGAAAATGTTCTATACAAGTCACTTTTTTCTTCTTTAGAAAAGAAAGACATGGGTAGCAACAGTAGTAGAAAATTTGAGAACTGTGGCACTTTTCTGTGGGAAAAAGCTTGTAATCCAGCTAATCCTGCTCAGGATTTCCCTAGAAACTCACAGGAACAAATGTGATTGTTAAAATTAATCTCAAAGAGAGTCACAATTGCAAAATTTTAACCTTTTCCAGCTTTTGTATGAAAGCTCTTACTATTCCTGAGAACACCCAGCATAACTGATGTATTATTGGTATTTGCAACTTTTGATAAACTCAATATTTCAAAAGCCAGTTGAATCTGGCTTATTCCCTGTCCATAACAGAGCATTAGTTATTACAATCCAAATATTAATTTTCTTTTTCAAATCTCATATTTGACAAATATTTTCATTTGCACTTTATTAAATATACAAATATTAAAAATACACCTGACTTTTCAGTCACACTAAGCTGTTAGCACTTCAACCATAATCAAACTGCAACCTTCCTTTGGAGGTGACAGTAGAAGCAACAGTCATATCCACAGAGTCATTTTGAGAAAAAGGTCTTTGCACGTGCAAGGTGAAGCATAATGAGGTAAATCTAAAGGAACTTGATTTTGTGTTATATTAGGCTCTTGGAAACAAACAAAAAAGGCAATTTGCATCTGTATCAGGCAGCTGCTTTAAAAGCTTTGAAAACAAGCTAATGAGCATTTATGCCTATCATGAAGTGTGGGTTTCACAATCTCCTGTCTGGTGTTCTAAAGTCAGTGAAGAGATAGATATATACAAAGAAGCTGCCAAAATGAGTCATGCATCTCATTTACTCTGGAGAAATGTACTCATATAACCATCAAAGGTCCTGAACTGTTTAAAACATATTTACAGGTCACATATAAACCCATCAAATTATCAAAGGTGGAAGAAAACAAAGAACTGTTAAAACCACTCATATATTTACTTTTCTTTTTAAACAAGAAAGCAACAAGGTAATATAAGAGCTGGTGGCTGAATTGTTCATTATCAGCAGATATATACAATAGGTTACTAAACACAATAGTATAGTCACTTAAAAATGGCATTTTAATTTACCTTCTCAGGCTCTACTAATGTCCTTATTTTTCTTGCCTACTTGCTACCTCATCTGTATTTTTATTTTTAGCTTAATTGAATATTCTTTCTGCTGACTTGATATGAGTCATGACAGAAAGAGATCATAGTTTTGTACCTGTTGTCCCTTTCCAACATAGCTTATAAATTTATCTTCTGTTAAAAATGTCAGTCCAAGGTAAAACTCCAGTATGAAACAACTCAGATGTACAGCTGACATATTTCAATGATTAGGCTTGAATCTCATGTAGGAGAAGGCAAACAACGCTTGGGAAGATGGGAGGAGGAAGAATGCAAAACATGCCTGGATTCCCATTTCATCTTGATGAGATTCTAGAGCAGAATAAATACAGCAAGTTTTAGATGTTGCAAACTTCCATTACAGATACTACAGGGTGAAGAGGAACTGGACTAATCTGAAGTACTCTTTATTTCCCATCAAGGCAATGGCCCCTAGCCTTCTCTTCATACACTTCTGAAAGATCAACTAGATGAGTAATGGCAGCTTACATGGGAATCAGAACACGTGTTGCAGGACAGATTTCCCTGGGGGGAAGACTATGAAGAGCTTGCTATAAACCAAGCAACTGACCTAACACTTGGGACATTTTAGGGTACTTTGGTACAAGCAAGGATCAAAACATGAACCAATTTAAAAACAAGTGAGATGAAGATAAAGGTTTTAGCTGTTAGTTTAGCTTCAAGTTGTTTCAGTGGAACCGGTGCAACAATCCATTGAAATATAAACCACATAAGTGAATGGAGGTTTTTTCCCTACATCAAACACTAAACAAAAGAATACCTTTTCTATTTAGAATAACTATATAAAACATGATTTGCTTCCTCATAGGACACTGATGCAAAAATAGTGTCTCTAAAATAACGATTATCACCACTCTCTGTTCTAGAAATGTAACAGCACAAACTGCATGTTTGTTAACTCCAAACAATAAACAAGAAAAGCTACATGGGTGGTACAAGCTGAAAAGGCAGCCTTTAGACTCTGCTATGTGTGTCCTTATTCAGTATGCTTGGCCTCTATATGATTTCTTGGGGTATTTTTAATAACATTCCATAAGGTGTTTCATATTGCAGGGGTTTTTTTATTAGGTCTTTGAAACCGCATACTGTTAGCACAACCGTGGTTTAACATGGATATCTAACTATTCTATCAGGGTAGGTCAAGCTGTGTACTATGAAGCTAAATGTTCTTTGGTTCCAGAACTACAAACATATATTCCAACTAAAAGACAAGCCACTTATACAAAGTTTGTCACATTAATAGTCATGTTGCACAACAAAAGAGAAACTAATTCACATGCTCTAAGCCATTCTGTATTTTAAAGCTTTTCTCATTTTGCATGGGGTTAAAACTTCCATTCTTTTAACCTCTCTTTTTCACTTCTGGAAGATTGCATGCCCACCTCAAAACCCCTTTTAACTCTGCATCAATCTTCCTTACTAGCTGCACTACACAATTATAAAATAACTGTGGTTTCACCACCAGCATATAACGTACTTTCTGTTGATTCTGTAACAGAGCAACACTCAAAAAAATGCTGATGTACATTAAATAGCTATACCGGTTTTAATATCTTGTTAACCTGATAAAGAGGATAAAACAAAAAGAGCTCATATTCAGAAGCATCCTAACATGAATGGATTATCACAGGGGATCCACTTCCTGAAAGCTCATCTTGTATCAAGAAAGCATTATTCTCTGTGGAATACCTGCCCCACCTATAATAGTCCCTCCTGCTAAGAAATCATTGGTTTACACTTATCATAATAAATTTTATTTTTAGTATTATTCATATTTAGTAGTATTCATCAGAGATAATCTGAGCTCTTTCCCTTCCTAGGCTATACAGTTCACTCTTCTTACCTAATATAGAGCTGAAATTAACCAATCTGGGGCTGACATATAAAAGTCCTTTCAATCAAGAATTAAGAGTTCTGGCATGACTGGAAAAAGTTACGTAACTATAAGGGCTGCAAAGTACCTTGAGTCTTGTCAGCCTTCATTAACTACCAGCACTAATCAAGAGACAAAAAAAACTTAAAACGATAATCCAGAAACCAGCAGAAGTCCAAACACATTATGATCACCTTTCTGTTAAGAAAAACAAATCCTCTTCATCTTTTCAAGGCTGTTGAATGAATACAAAGATATACACAAGGGTCATATGGTTGCTGGCTTTACTTTTTTTTTTTTAATTTGGAAAGATATGTTCACACACCACAGAATTCCAAACTTTTTGGGCCATCAGACCACTACCAATGCTCAGACTTCCTTGCTGGACACCAGTACTCAGTGGATCCAGGTAGTTTATCGATGTGACCCTTTCATGCGCTGATCTGAAAGCCATCTCCTAAATCCCGACTATTACATACTTAAAAATGACACACACACACGTCTGGGCAGTGCTGCAGCCTTCTAGTCATCCAGTCATGCGGGAAGAGCACGTTTCCTTCAACTCTGAAGCAAAGCGGGAAAAGTAAGGCCAGGGTGGTGGGGGTTGAGGGAGCCAGACAGGCGGCCGCCGCTAGAAGAACTGATAAAGGAAGGAGGTCGAGCCGGGGCTCGGGCCCACGCCTCGCTCAAGCGGCGCGGAAGCGCAGCCAGAGACCGATGCCACAGGCAGAGCCAACGGAGCACACACCGCCACAGGACATTATCGCATACAGCGGCTACACCAGACCCAACCCTCCCGCCTTCACCAAAACCTCATCTATAAGGACACAACCGCCAGGCCACTGCCCACCCTACCTGAGACTATGAAGGCCGCTACCGGGACCACCGCCCACAGCCCGCTGCGCCGGCGCCAGGCATGGCGCATGCGCACAACGCCCATCCACCCCACCCCCCTCCGTCCGGCAAAGGCTGCCGGGAAAGCCAACCCCTGGGAAGGTGGGCCTTGAGGCATGCTGGGAGCTGTGGTCCTGGAGGAGCCGCACAGCACGCTGGGACACACAGCCAGCTGCTGTTGCTTTGGTGAAGCTGTTTGCCTGAGCGGGCCCTGCCCCGTCCGTCTTTTCGCTGCGTGGCCGTGCAGTACCTGGGGTTTGGGAGTGCTCGGTTGGCACCGTGAGGCCTGTGGTGCCGTAGGACTGCTGATTTTCCCTGCGCCTGGGAGTATCCTGGTCCCCGGGAGTGGAACCAGCGACAGAGTTTGATGGCGTGGCCTAGCAGCGGCTTCCGCCGTTCTCTGGGAGCGGTGAGGCCAAAGGGCGGGATGACCCCTGAGGAAGGAGACCAGATGCGCTGCCTCCGGCCGGGGCCACTCAAGCTTCCCCGGGAGCGCCGTGGAGTGGTGGGGGGTGGAGCCGGGCCGCGGGTCCCAGGCAGAAGTGCCCGGATGCGGGCATTATTATTCCCGGGTTAGGGTACACAGATTGGAGGAAAAGAGGAACGCTGTGCAAGGTCCTGTTTTGGCTGGGGCTTTGTAGTTAAGATGTAGTGTTCTGTAAAGCTCGTAGATGATCTTGATAAGGACATAGAGTATCATCAGTAAGTTCACAGATGACACCAAGTTAAGTGGGAGTGTCGACCTGCATAAGGATAGGGAAGCTCTACAGAGAGACTTGGATAGATTGGATCAATGGGCCAGTGTTAATGGGATGAGCTTCAACAAGGCCAAGTGCCTGGTCCTCCACTTGGACCGTGACAACCCCATGCATTGCTACAAGCTTGGGGAAGTGTGGCTGGAGAAACTGTCTGGAAGGAAAGGATCTGGGGGTTCTAATTGGCAAGTGGCTGAATATGAGCCAGCAGTGTATCCAGGTGGCCAAGAAAGCCCATAGCATCCTGTATTATGTTAGAAGTAATGTGACCAGTAGAAGCAGGGAGGTGATTGTTTCCCTGTAGTCAGCACTGGTGAGGCCACACCTTGAGTCTTTTGTCCAGTTTTGGGTACCTCAATACAAGAGCGATATTGAGGTGCCAGAGGGAGTGCAGAGAAGGGCAATGAAGCTGGTGAAGGGCCTGGAGAATAAACCTTACAAAGGGTGATTGAAGGAGCTATAGACGGGTAAGCCTCACCTCCATCCCTGAAAAGGTAATGGAGCAATTTATCCTAGGCATTATACTTAGGCATATCAAGGACAAGTAGGTCATTAGGAGCAGTCAGCATGGTTTTACCAAGGGGAGGTCATGTTTGACCAACCTGATAGCCTTTTATGAGGACATAATCAGATGTCTAGATGATGGTAGAGCAGTGGATCTGGTTTATCTTGATTTCAGTAAGGCATTTGATACTGTCTCCCACAGCATTCTTCTGGCTAAGCTGAGGCAGTGTGCTCTGGATGATCAGGTAGTGAGGTGGACTGGGAACTGGTTGAAGGAAGGAAGTCAGAGAGTTGTGGTCAATGGGATGGAGTCTAGCTGGAGGCCTGTAACTAGTGGGGTCCCACAATAGTCGGTGCTGGGACCAGTTCTGTTCAACATATTCATCAATATGAATATGGATGAAGGCACAGAATGCACTGTCAGCAAGTTTGCTGACAACACCAAGCTGGGCGGAGTGACTGACACACCAGCAGGCTGTGCTGCCGTTCAGTGAGACTTGGAAAGGCTGGAGGATTGGGCAGGAAGAAATTTAATGAAATTCAGCAAGTGCAATTGTAGAGTCTTGCATCTGGGAAAGAACAACCCCAGGTATCAGTATAGGTTGGGGACTGATCTGTTGGAAGGCAGTGAAGGGGAAAAGGATTTGGGGGTCCTAGTTGATGGGAAGATGACCATGAGCCAACAATGCGCTCTTATGGCCAAGAGGGCCAATGCCATTCTGGGGTGTATTAAAAGGGGTGTGGCTAGTAGGTCGAGAGAGGTTCTCCTGCCCCTCTACTCTGCCCTGGTGAGGCTGCATCTGGAATATTGTGTCCAGTTCTGGGCCTCTCAGTTCAAGAAGGACATAGAATTGCTTGAGAGAGTCCAGCCCAGAGCCACAAAGATGATTAAGGGAGTGGAGCATCTCTTTTATGAGGAAAGACTGAGGGAGCTGGGGCTCTTTAGCTTGGAGAAAAGGAGGCTGAGGGGTGACCTCATCAGTGTTTATAAATACATAAAGGGTGAGTGCCAGGAGGATAGAGACAGGTTCTTGGTGATGTCCGACGACAGGACAAGGGGCAATGGGTGGAAGCTGAAGCATAGGAAGTTCCATGTAAACATGAGGAGGAATTTTTTCACAGAGCACTGGAACAGGCTGCCCATGGGGGATTGTGGAGTCTCCCTCTCTGGAGATATTCAGAACCTTCCTGGACACGTTCCTGTGTGATCTGGTCTAGGTGATCCTGCTCTGGCAGGGGGGTTGGACTGGATGATCTTTTCGAGGTCTCTTCCGGCCCCTGACATTCTGTGATTCTGTGAGCTGGGACTGTTTAGTTTGAGGAAGAGGTGGCTAAGGGGAGGCCTCATCACTCTCTACAATTACCTGAAAGGACATTGTAGAGAGGTTGGTGCTGGTCTCTTCACACAGGTGATTGGTGATAGAACAAGAGGGAATGGCTTCAAACTGCAACAGAGTAGCTTTAGACTGGATATTAGGAAAAAAAATTTAACAGAATAGTCAGACGCTCAAATAGGCTGCCCTGTGTCACCATCCCTGGATGTATTTAAGGTTTGTTTGGATGTGGTGTTGGGGGATATGGTGTAGGGGAGAACTCTGTAGAGTAGAGCTGATGGTTGGACTCAATGATCCCAAGGGTCTTTTCCAACCTGAATGATTCTGTGATTCTGAGTAGGCTGCATGATGGAACAGATCACAAAATATGTTCAGTGTAATATTTTGTTACAGTTACTGAGCTTGTTTGTTATTTGTTGGGTTTTTTTTCTATAAAATATATATCCCTGCTGTGTTGTTTAGCTTTTTGAATAATAATTTCAATATTCTAGTTAGTCATATTTCTTTCTAAATTTTCTCAGTCATTCATGCCATATTCATAATTTAGCAGATTAAAAAAGGTATGGTTGTAAACTTGGCAGAATCTGAATTTTGAAATATTCTTATTATAAAGGCTAGAGACAGCTCCAGAGATTAGAATAATCCAATTCCTTTTTTCCTTTTCAGGTACTGCATTAAGGTATATGAGAAGTCACTGTGGCACACAGCAACCAGTAGGTAAGCAGTAGAACAAAGCTTTGCAGCTCTTTCTGATCAGTTTTTTGTCAGTTTGCAGGTTGTTTACTGTCCTTTATCCATTCAAGTATTCTAATCAGAAGGAAAGGGTGTTTAATACAAGATTTTAATATCTTAGAAATGAATGTCAAGAAATGGATGCTGATAGTATCAAACTAAAGCAGGTGCTGGTTGTGTTTTAAATATTTAAAATAATTATTTTGTGACTGTAAGATGTTTATCCTACAAGGGCTGGTTCAAAGGATATCTATTTATGTTTGTTCATTAACATAAAAATACTGCATTAAGAGGTGAGAAAGAAAAGAAGGATATTAAAGTTAAAACAGAAGTTTCACATGTGTCCTGATCTTCACTGTTAATGTCATAAAATTGTTGAGTGTGCATGATGTAATTTTTAACTTAAAGAAAAAAGTGGGTTTACTGGAGTCTCCATTGACATGTGGAATCAAACTCTACAACCCAAGATAGGTTATAAAGTAGGCATGTTTATTACAGCGCCAGGCGCAAGGGGGATCACTCCTCCTAACTTGGGCGCAGTACTTCAAAGCAAGCAATTATTTATAATGAGAGACTTACATATTCATTGGCAAAGGAGGGGTTATCACAATTAATTCCAGGAATAAGTATGGTTATTATAATTATTTCTGGGAACTTGTGATGTCTCCTCGCATTGATGCCTGCACACTGTTGTCTGGTGATTGTGGGCCAGGGTCTTCTGGAGGGAGGCCCGCAGTCTTCCTTGCAGTGTATTTTTACCTTTGGCTCAGAATGCAAGGCTATGCTGAGTCGTCAACCTCAGAACTGTCATGATCTGGCTTATCTCTGGAGACTCCTCTCTGTTCCCGCTTAGCTCAAAGTTAGTCCCTCTTATCTATACAAACAAAGGTTACTTAAAGCAGTATATCAGAGTTAGTTTCTTCTATTCAAAACAAGCTACAGCTGCAAAATTAAAAGACTACAACCTGACATTTATGTCTCACCATGTAGACCAAAATGTGAACATAATCTTAATCAGTGTGACAAAATCAATACAGTTGTTAGAATTATCTTGTGTGCTTCAGTGGCAGTCCTCCTTTAGATCATTTGACATAAAATTAATTTGCACTGATAATATTTGATAATTGTTATTTTAAGTTTTATTCCAGGAAGAAAAATTATAAATTCAATATGGCACCCATTTTAGATTGGAAGAAACTTATGAAAGTTGATCCAGATGCTCTGCCTAATCAAGAGACACTAGCAGAAAGATTGCTAGAGACTATGTCCAAGGTACTCAAGGGGAAAACATAGTTTAAGGGTTTTTTTAATATATTGTTTCCTAAACTGTCCCTTCACAGACATAACTGATTTATTTTGTAGATTTCGTTGATATTTGTATAAAAACCTCTCTTTCCTTAGGTTGATGGGAAAGACTTAAAAATGGAAACTCCAGAACAACTGATACAACTTTTTAAAATTACTCAGTCACTGTTGAAGGTTTGTATTAGTCTTCACTTTCTACAATTCTGCAGATACATTTGTTTATTGTTTGTTTAAATTAAAGTGTCATTGGTCTCGTTTGTGTTGGGTTTTTTTTGTTTTGTTCCTCCCCCCTTTCCTTGCATTGAACACACTGGTTACTCCTAAGAGCATTTATTTACTAAATGTGTGCTTGCACCAGAGTATCTGCTTGAAGCTGTTCGGATTATGGCAGGTAGCAGTGGGAAATAAAGTGAAAAGGACTAACATAGCTATATAGTTAAGGAATCTTAGTTTTATAGGTTTAAAATGCAAAACCCTCAAGAATTGATTATATGTTGTAAGTTACTGGTAATGATTATGACTTTTAAGAGAAGATTTTTGTGCTAGTTTGATGTTTTAGAGTAAATAAAAATGTCACCATAACTGATCCTGTAAGTCTATCATACTTGTATTTGCTCATGAGTGTACTGAAAGCAAGAAATAATAGCAGCATAGGTTATCACATTAGTTTTAGAGTGGCTTTTTTGCTGTTTTTAATTCTCAGTAGTATACTTTTGACTGTTTAGGTAATCCTATAGAAAAAATTGCTAAAGAAAATATTTCAACTATCTAAACTTCTTAACTGTCAGTATGGGAAAAATATGAGAGTGGTTTCATTTGTTTAAAGAGAGAAAATTGGTGTTCTTTTATAAATGTTTTCATAATTTCAAACATGAGGTCTATGGAACTTTGTTAATTTATATTAGTAGTAAATGTTTCTTATTTGTTTACTATACCTTTTTTTCCCAGATGAAATCTGAAGAGGTAGAGCTGGCACTAGAAGAAGTTGAAAAAGCTGGGAAAGAGCAAGCCACATGTGGTAAGTAAGCCTTTTTATGCTGTTAAATGTATTTCTTCAGTTTGTTTTGTTTTGGCTTGGTTTTAAGTATATGGAACTGAATAAAATGCCAACTGCTCTGAAGTCAGTTGCTTCAGTGAAGCCAAATGTTTAAAGACTGAGGTTAAACATTGTTTTATGCACTTTTTACCTGGTTGGGTAATTCACTATATCTGCTCTATTTTAACAGAAAATCAATACAAAACAAAGGTGATGAAACTTCAAAATGAATTAGAGGTATGTTTGGGTTTGGGTTTTTTTTTTATTTTATAGAGTACTTTTTGATGGTTTTGCTTTTTAAAAGTAGTATTTTAATCTAGTGAAGAGATGCAATGGTGCAACATTTTAGCTAATAGTTTTAATTGGCTTTTGAATATTCACCAGCCTCAGGTTTGCAAAAAGCACTGTGTACAATGAATTTTTTTATACTTGAAAAAAAATACCATTTATTTTTTTATATTTCTGGCTTTTGTTGAAAGGAGCCAGTGAGTCTTTCCTGTTGCTTCTCCTGAAAATTAGAACATCAGTCTTAGCATCTGCTTTGGGGTTTTTTTTAGTTCTGTTTTGAAGAATAGTACTATATTTATTATGTTATTTTAATACTCTTAAGATGGCACAAAGGTCTGCTGGTGGTCATGATACTCGTTTTTTGCGTGATGAGATCCGCCAACTGGAAAAACAATTAGAACAAAAAGAGAGACAGTTAACAGACATAGAAAAAGAATTGGAAAAAGAGAAGAAAGTGAATGAACAGGTAAGGATTTCAGCTTGACATCTTCTTAAAGATGTTCTGGCACATCTTTCAAGAAGTTTATGTTCTCAAAAGATCATCTTAAATTAAAAAAAAAAAAGATGAGGTAGGGCTGCGTTGATTTTCAGTATGTTTCTGGAGTACTTAATTCATAGTTTGTGCTGTTATTGATACATATAAAGGTTTTCTGTCTTGTTCTAGCTTGCTCTTCGAAATGAAGATGCTGAAAATGAAAACATTAAATTAAGAAGAGAGGTTAGTAAAAAACTATTTTTGATTTACTGTATTTTTAACTTGATTAAGAAACCTAATAATGTATTTATAAATAATCTTTGGTGTTGCGTGATGTTTAAATCTGGTTTAGAACACTTCCTGGTTACTGGTAGAAAGAGAATATAGAATTTTGATCACATTTAGGAAATACATAGTACAAGAAATACATAGTACATTTACTCTGGTAAAACTGAGTTCATTGAGGTTAGAAGGTGTCTTGTGTTCATCATTTTAATTTGCATAGTCCTACTGTGCATTAATTTTGTCTGGATTTTGTATGTTGAATCTTTAGTATTTTTCTTAAATACTATTGACAAATAGATTTGGTGGCCATTAGAATTTGGTTTATGCTTGCTAATTTTCCTAAGATTGTCTGATTGATTAAAGTAAAATTTAAAACAGTGAAAAGTTAATGTAACAATAAATGCAGAAGTGGAGTTAACATTATGTATTGATAGAATTTTTTTTAATCATCTTGAAAACTTTTTTCATAGCTATGTTTAGAAAAAAAATGTGTTTTATAGCATTTAATACCTGTAACCTTGGCCTCTGAGAGAATAAAACAGACAGCAAAAGTTAAATTAATAGCGTATGGGGGAAACCTTCAGAATTATTCCACAAAATTTAGGTTTAGACTAGATATTAAGAAGAAATTCTTTACTGTGAGGGTGGTGAGACACTGGAACAGATCACCCTGAGAAGCTGTGGATGCCCCATCTCTGGAAATGTTCAAGGTCAGCTTGGATGGGGCTTTGAGCAACCTACTCTAGTGGAAAGTGTCCCTGCCTGTAGTGGGGTGGGACTGGAACTAGATTATCTTTAAGGTCCCTTCCAACCCAAACCGTTCTGTGATTCTATGAAAATGCCCTTTTACATGTGTGTATGTATGTACATGCAAGCACATGTACTTAGAAAACTGTATTTTAGTTTGTCTATGTTTATTCCTATTTAGTCTTCTTAAAGCAAAGGTAATTGCTAATATTTTTCATGCTTTGTTCTTTTGGTCTTGTTCTCTCCTTTTTAATCCAAAGAAAAAACACATGAAGAAAAAGGTGAGGCTTCTAAGTTTTTTTCAAAGCAGACTATAGGAATTTGGATGTTTTTTGCCTGTCTTAGGTCTGTGTGTTAGCTTGCTAGAAAAGCAACAACTTTGCCTTCAACTCTTCAAAATGAATTTAAGTTTGTATTGCTTTCTGTGCAGAATGAACAACTGCGTCAGGATGTAGTTGACTATCAGAAGCAAGTAGATTCTCAAAAAGAAACAATTCTGTTACGAAGAGGAGAGGATTCTGATTACAGATCGCAGTTGTCTAAAAAGAACTTTGAGCTTGTCCAGTATTTGGATGAAATTCAGGTAAAATCTATGCGTACTACTGAGTATTTATTAGACTGTTACTGACAGTAGTGTTTTTCACAAAGCTATATCAATCTACAGATCAAGTCATATGGAGTAAGGGAATTCATAATGCAGTTGGGTTCTCTTAGGCATATACTCTGCATATGAATCTGGCAGATATAAGTTACTGGCAATGGGAGTTGTCTTTTATTTGCTGATAGGATTTCTTGAAATAGAAGAGAGTATTTCACCTGCAGATCATCAGTGCTTATGACATGTAAGACTTTCAAGTCTTACATTTGAGGTACCTATCAATTAGTGCCTATACAGGTATTAAGATGTACACATTTAAAAATAGGTTTTTGATTAATTTTGCAGAATTTGACTGAAGCTAATGAGAAGTTAGACATTCAAAACCAAGAAATGAGGAAGAATCTTGAGGAATCGGTGCAAGAAATGGAGAAGATGACTGATGAATACAACAAAATGAAACTAATTGTGCAACAATCTGATATTGTTATGGATCAGTTAAGAAAAGAGAAAGAACAATACAAATTTCAAGTAAGAACTGACTCTAGTATTATTGAATGTCATCTTTTTTTTTAGGTTTAAAATGTATTTTCATATTTTAGTATAAATTTAAAATCATTCAACAATATCCATTTAAAAACACATGCTTTACTGAAATCATGCTCTCTAAAAGTAGTGTGATCTAAGTTGGTGCTGACGGCTGGTTACAGTAAACTTTTTCTTTACAAAGTCTTAGTTATACTCTATTCTTAAGAGGCATGATGTTCCCTTCTGTAATTCTAATTTGTGAAATTATATGTGCTTGATATAGTGTGTTTGTATGTGTACACTGGATAAGCAAAACATTTTTGTAATATGATGTTCATTCATATGGCATTTCTAGGTTCAGGAGCTTTCAGACCAGCTGAAGGCAAAGAATGAGGAAGACGATCCACTCATGGCAGCTCTAAATACAAAGGTTGAAGAATGGAAGGTACTTTTTAATACTTTTTTGTTGCTTTTAGGAATTAATTCAAGTGCTCTGATAGTACTTTATCTGCTTTTCAGAATATCTTAGCTTCAAAAGACAATGAACTCCTAGAGTATCAGCAAATGTTGTTTACCTTGAAAGAGAAAATGAAAATGGCCGAACTTGATTTAGACAGAAACAGTATACTGGGACTTCAGCAGGTATGGTGTATGTGAGAAATAACACACATAGAAATTACCATTCACTGAAAGTGACAGTGACCAAATAATTAGTCTTTCATAGTTTGCAATTACTTCCATATTTATATCTTGTAACTATTAGTAGAGTGATTGGTTTAACATCTAAGCATCCATAGTCAATGTTTTTAAATTATAGCTTCCTTTCTGTCCTCTAAATTTGTAAGTGAAGGAAAAGTCTTACCTTATGTTTAATTTTCTGTCTTCATTTGTTTTGCTTAATGCCATACTATTAAGTTTGTGATTCAGCCCATGATAGAACTAGCTAGAATTTAAGCATCTCTGATATTCATGCAAAGTGACATTTTTTTTTCCTGTGGTCTGAGCTTCCCCACTTTCTTGAAAAACATAACAATAAATAAATTACACAGCCCAAAAGGAGCCCTGAAATGTGCATTATGGAAAGTATCCTGTATTATACTAGGATGATTTCCTGCCTTGCTTCAAGTATTTTAAATAAATGCTTCATGACACTTATGATACATGTTGAGCCTTCGTAGACTGAGCAATGTGGTGAGATATATTTATGCTGTCTTCCAAAACTAAGAACAGAGAGCTTCTCAGGAGAAGACAAACCTTAAGTACAAATCAGCCTCTGATAATCAGAAGAGGAAGGTAGCTGATCTTTGATAAGCAGTTTTCGAATCTGTTTTTAGCTGACTAGATGTCTGTAGAGGTTGCTTTTTTGGATGGCTGCCATTAGCATGACATTTTGAACAGTTCTGTGGAAATAAGCATATTTTTAAAGCAGACACCTAAAAATTAATTCAAGTTATTACACTGTGTTCTAACTTAAAATGGACTGAGCTTGTTATGCTTCAGTGTATGTTTATGTTCTAAAGGGTTAAGTATAGCACCTTACAACTTTGGTAAGCTCTCTACCTGATTTGAAATGTGATTTTATTGGTCCTCTAAAAAAATTTTAAAAAGCCTTAGCTTTTGTTTTTCATAACATTGGTATAAAGTAAGTTTGTCAGCTCTTAAGGTTTTCACATTTTAATTACTTTCTGTAACTTTTTTTCCAGGTCTCTTTTACTTTATCCTCTTTTTTTCATTCATCACAGGAAAAAAAAATATAAAGCTCTCTGTGACATTTCTAAAGTTCATGTATAAACACAGAAATAGTATGATATAAATAGAAATCACTTGCAAAGTCTCTGTGTATTTACAGATGTATACACATACAAAACAAGGTATGATATGAATTTTTAAAAGTTGGATGACTTGCTGAAAGTCAGACTGCAATACAGGTGTCATGTATGATGGATTGTTAGTCCTCCCAGTCTTGAACCTGTATGTCTTGGATCCCACTGGCAATTGTTTGTGAGGAGCCTGTAAGAAACCTGTATCATCTGAAACCTCTCATCGTACATTGGCTAACTCACAGAGCTTTATTCCTTTTAAAATTGATATACTAAAATACTGCTTTTATTGTTTCTATGTTTGAATGCCTTATTTTTACTCTTTCTTTTATATTTCCTTCTTTGCCTTTATATACCCAACTTCTAGATAATATCTGAACTCTATGTTGTAAGTACAGTATATTTAATGTTCTAGAAATTGTTTTTTATTAGCTGCTTTTAATTTCTTCATTTACTTTGTGGTGTTCTATATTGGTAGCTTGCCCATAAAGAATTATTCTTTAATGGAGTTTCTTTTTGTGTGTGTGTGTAGGGTGTTCAAGAACGAGATGCTCAGATAAGATTGCTTACTGAGCAAGTTGAACAGTATACCAAAGAAATGGAACAAAATGCGTTGGTTATTGAGGAATTAAAAAATGATCTTCAAAAAGATAAAGGTAACATGACCATTTTATTTTAATGTCTATGGAGAGGAAAATAAGAAACCACAAATTAACTGTGTATTCTTTGTACAAATGCAGAAAAAATATTTGCAGTATTTGAGTAATTTAGTCTTGACTTTTTTTTTCCATTTCCCCTTATTAAATATTCATGAGAGTTTCAATTTATTCATAGTATTTCAGTGAATTTTTATTTTTCAGTGTCTAATGAAACTATAGCTGGTCTGTAAAGGTTAGAGTATAAATATAAAGTCTCATCTCTATCAAGAATTGCAAATGAGTAGTAGCATGCAGTTCAAAATAAATTCTGATGTCCCTTACATACACTTACTACTTATAAATATTGTTTGAACAACTGTGGGGAAGAAAAAAAAAGCTTTTATGTAGTCTTTTGTAATTGCATAATTAAAAAGAGCAAAAAAATCTACATCTCCTTTATAAGCTCGTCTGAAGTGTTTCTTTGTTGCTTAATGGCAGATGTCAAGAGTTTCTAATTAAACTGTAAACAGATAAAGGTTTTCTTTTCCAGGTCACTTATCTATTGCTCAGCAGAATCGTATTGGGGATATGCAAGCAAAGTTAAAAATGCTAGAAGAGAGAACAAAGGAGGCTGAGAAATCAGCAGAATTAGCAGAAGCAGATGCTAGAGAAAAGGACAAAGAGCTTGTTGAGACCCTTAAACGAATGAGAGACTATGAACTGGTAAACAAATTGTCAGAGTGGACAGAGTATTTCACCTTATATTTAGGAGATCATTTTGTTCTTCCATTTTTTAATTGAATATATTCTTATTGGAAATTAATGCCTTCTGATGATGGGTGGATTTTTTTTCCTTTCATAGCAACAGTTAGTGGTCACTAGCTGTATTCAATTTCTTAGCCATACTTAAACAATTTTAACAAGTTCTTGCTTTTAACATTGATATGGGCTTCTGAAATCTATCGAACAATAATTGAACACTCAAGATATGATTCTTTGAAGGTTCATGTTGTGAGAGGACTGTTTTGAAATATGCAGAGAACTCTGTAATCAAAAGACAGTTTTGTAGAATCTGCTTTTTATTCAGTAACTTTTTCATTAAGCATAGTGCAGAAGAGTGGTACACGTTGAAAAACATTTTTTTCTTACTATGTAATGATGAAAGACAGATAAATAATTTTATTTTCTTACATCTTCTGTTGGTTGTTTTTGTTTTTACTTTCCATTTGGGTTTTTACAGGGAATATATGGGTTGGAAGAGGCTGTTGCTGAAATAAAAGATTTAAAAAAACAAATCAGTATACGAGATCATGAGATTGAAACATTAATTAAGGAAGTCAATAAACTTGAACTTAAAATAAGTGATTTTCTTGATGAAAATGAAGAACTCAGAGAGTGCTTAGGTATGCTATATGCATTAGGTTTTCAATTATTTGTGTAAATTGAAATAACGTTATATCATGGAAATCATTTACTGTACGAAGGAAATAATTTTGTGTATTATTTATATTCTTGGAAATTATTTTGTATATTCTGCTAATATTTGTGGGAAGTTTTAGGAGAAACTGCGTGAATGTACGTGACTAAACTCAAATGTGCATGACTAAATTGGGCTTACAGGTTGCAATCAATGAAGAAGGTAGAAGAATAGGTATTGTAGGGTTTTTTTGGTTTTGATCCCTCTGACTATACACTGTTTAATTAACTTCATAACAAGGTGTTTGTAAACCATAACTAAATTTGTAATCCTAGATTGAATAACACAGAGAAAACTTTGGACAGGCTTATTTTTACACAGAACAATCTAAACGAATCCAGTTAATTTTAGGTGGTGTTTTGCATTTAGATTTTTGAGTAACTGAAGTAAAATTATACTTTCTTCTGGTGTTTCTACATTGAGCATAAAATGTGTGTGTGTGTGTGTGTGTGTGTGTGTATGTATGTATACACAAATACTTATCTATATTAAATTATCAGCATTTTTTTTAAATTTAGTTATGTTCTTATTTAAATTAACTTAATTATAATGATTACTAATATTAGTTTTCCATCTTAATGAGTAATTGTACAGCATATACTGTGTTTTAGGTCTTGAGCCAAAGACAATGATTGACTTAAATGAATTCAGAAACAGCAAAGCACTGAAGCAACAGCAATATAGAGCTGAAAACCAGATTCTTTTGCAAGAGGTAAGTGATAAATCCTGGTTTTGTGTAAGAGCTACATAAGAAGAGCTACATAATAAAAAAGTATTTGAAAAAATAAAATACTGATCTGTGAATAATAATATGCAGATTGAAACACTAGAAGAAGAAAGAATCGAACTGAAAAAGCAGGTTCGTAAGTTGGCTCAGGAGAAAGGAAGAAGAGTTGCAACAATAGGTAAGATTTTTTTTTAATTATTATTATAAACTATCCTTTCAGAAACATGATGTCTGTACTTAGTAATATGTCAAATTTACTCATTCTTTAAATTACAGTATAAATTACAAGTTTATATTTCATTGAATCTGTAGGAAGAGGTGAGTGGTTTTGTATTTCCACAGTCTTACAGTTCAGTAGCTTTTTGGCTTGTGATGGCTAGTAACGCCTCACTGAGAGTTGTGTCATTGGTTTGCAGTGTGTCATTGGCTTGCAGGATAATACCACCATGATTTTCAGTAAAACTGTATAATGGAGATTTTTCAGTAATCTTACAATTTCAGTTCTCTGCCACCCAGGGAAACATAATGTGCTCAAATGGAAAGGTTTACAGCTCCTTACTTAGTGGGTTAAAAACTAGAGCTCAAGTAAACTAAACAGAATATATTTCCTTGTTTGGAGACCAATGAAAAGATCATAATAATTTATTATTTGCACATTTCTTTGAAAATAGGATTGGATGCTGGTGTTGAGCAGATAACTGATAGTTTTACTGAAGAGAAGGGAATGAATAGGAGAAAGTTGGATTTCTTGAACAGACATGATATTGCTGAGGTAAAAGCAAAGGTAGGTTCATAAAGAAAGTTCATAAGCGTTTATTTTATTATTATTTTTTAATAATCTGTTTATTTATCTAGGTGCTTTTATTAACTGCTTTTAAAAATAAGAAGTTGTAATTTTTTTAGATTACTAATGAATAGTCTACATTTTTGTGAATACAAATCAGCAGTTCTTATAATGTGGAAGGGAGAAACATGACTGCAGATAGAGAAGCACCGGTTAGGCTTTTGAAGTCAGAGAAAGATAGAGCTGAAAACAGTACGGCTGTGAGAAATCTACCTAGAAGAACTTCTGTCATACTTGAAAACTGGAGGGGAAAAAAAAAAATTTCTTTGGTTCATTTAGGTTCAAAATGTGACAGAGTGACAACTAGTAAATGACAACTGTGATTCTGAAACTCTTAGTATAAAAGAGCTTTTCGAATCACCAGACCTACAGTTCACACAGATTATTAGGGATAGTAGCTTACACAGAAAATAGAGATGGCAAAAGACTTAAAATCACACAGGTTTGTTTTCTGCTTATTAGCAAGTGTGTCAGACCTCAGAGTTTAAAGAACCAAAATTACAGAAACAAACTATGTTTTTATAATCAAGTGTCCATAACATTTTTTACTGACCTGTCTGGTCTGAATTAGTTTTTGCCCAGAACTGTCTGTCAGCCAACTCTGAATCCTTGTGCATTTGCTGTTGGAAAGTCAGTAATACACAAAACACAAATAATGACATTGAAGGATAAGCAAGACTATTTGCAAGTAAAGTTTCCTGATTTAACTACCTTTCAAGAAGACAGAGAAGGAAAGAAAAGCCTAGTGCATTTGTTGCAAGTAAAAACTTTGGAAAGTGGACTTGAAAAGGGAAAATCAGGACACTCTCAGGTCAGGTAGATCCTGTTGAAAATCTTATAGAGCAATTGAGGAGAGAACTTAGCCCTTAGATCACAGGTGAGACACCTTTATAGTAGATATATGTTTATATCTATTACAATTATTTAGAAGATTAATTTAAATAATAAAGATGTGTTAGTTTACTTTTGTGTTTATTAATTAAAGCTAAAGGATAATTCTAATAGAATTGGGCATTTTTTCCTCTTAAAAAAAAAAAAAAAGCCAAGTCATTTATTTGTGCTTTATTTTATGAAATGGTATTGAAAAATACAGGTACATATTTTCATTCTGTCAGTGGAAAAAGTCTGCAAAACACTGTGCGCACGTATAGATGGGTATGAAGTGAAAACAGGTTTGATTCTAAGACCTTACACAATGTCTGTGTAAACAAAGTTCTCATCACTTTTCTTGTTAGTGTGTACAGTTGCATCTTACAGAAATCAACTGTTGGACCTGTATTTGAAACAGTATCATTTGAGGATTATTTTTTAAAACTTTTTAAAATAAATACAAATGGAAATCTACAAGTATTAATTGAAAGAAGTAGTAATTGAATCAGTCCTTTGGTATGAGAGATAGATTATGAGATATCTGTTAAAAGATGAAGTTGTTATTTTGCTAGTGGTCATCTCTTTCCTCCAGAGAGAACAGATAGTATAAAGTTAGAATTTTACAATGAGAAATGCCTTTCCTATTGGGAAGCATCTAGATTCCTGAGTTGGTTCTTCTATCTTTGTTTTAATTTCCCTGCTAGCTGATGAAGATAATGTATTTCTGTTTTCAGAAATTACTAAATTACAGTTTCTGATTTTTCCTTTGTTCATTTCTTTAGAATGAATACCTTGCAAATGAATTAAATGTAAGAGAGAGAGAATTGGAGAAGAACAGGACTGTAATAGCCAAACTTCAATCTAAATGTAAGTTTCAATCAGTTTTAAAACTAGGGAATATTTTCAGGTACATGCAGATAATTTGCTTATTGAGTTGTTATGTTTCTGTGATTGTGACCACAAATATCTGACTTTACAGTTTCTGTTTTCTTTAACAATAACTGAATTTGCTGTGTACATATGAAGTTATTAAATACTCCTTCTTATATACTTTTGAGCTGTGGAAATTATCAGTATGAATTGGTCCAGGTGTGAACACGATGATTACAACACAATGATTATAAATGGCATTTATCAAATTGAAATTTCTTTGAATTCTCATTAATGACACTTAAAAATGTTTATATGAGTCTATATCTTTGTGTGGGTGTGTATAAATTCATAAATAGTGTTGTTAATTTTTAACTTAAGCTAGTGATAGTACATGCAACATAGTGTATTCATCCTAAATACATTAAACTAGAATCTCTCATGTTTTTCCTTCCTGAATCAGACCTAATAAGGGCTTCAAGTTTGTGAGTGATCCCAATGATAAAAATTACATAATTTACTTGTAATCATGGTGCTTTTCTGGCTCCAAATAACTGTTGGGGAATTTAACCCACTTGCTGCTCGCATATTTATATATGTTAGTTTGCAAGCAGTGAATTTCAGCTCTGAAGTAAATAATGTTAATTATGTTAATAATGTCATTTTTCTCTAGACAAGAATCTTTTTTTGGTTGTTTGGTTGTTTTTTTTTTTTCTTTTCACAGAGAATATGAATTAAAAAAATTCTTTTTAACTGTTCAAAGTAAATTTGATGAAGCTGCTCAAACTGCTCTAAAAATGGCAGTTCACTCCCAAGTTTTTGGATAGTTAGCCATCTTGTTAAGATGCAGAGAATGTCCTGATAGATCTGATGTTTTTTTATTTTCCAGACATCTTACTCTATGCTGGAAACTCTGGAATTCCACTCAGAAACTATTGGTGGCAGGAAAATTTTATGTCTTGAGAGTCCTTATTACAGACGATTAATTGAATGGGGTTTTTTTTTCACACTTTGCAACAGGAATTTAGGCAATTGCACCCAAACATTTCCAAGGTAGTCACATTTCTGGGTTTTTGAAAGCCAGTCAGACAGGCTACTAAAGAAGTGAAGAAAGGGGCAGGAAACACTGAAGACTGGAAGGTTCAGTAATGTCAAATATGTTCCCATGAGGCATTTCGTTATTACTCTGTTAGTATTCAGCAAAATACACTCTCTGGATGTTTCTGTCAGCTGTACTTTTAACTTCATAATTATTTTCTATCTATATATAATACAAACATTCTTTTTATGTATCAAATCAAGTATTATGATGAAATGTCATAGGAAACCTTAACTTATTTTTCCAGTGCTTTTAGACACATTTACAATTTTTATTACAGTAAAAGAATTGTCAGAAGAGAATAAACAACTTGAACAAGGAATGAAAGAAATATTGCAAGCTGTCAAGGAAATGCAGAAGGATCCTAGTGTGAAGGGAGGAGAAACAGCCTTAATAATCCCTAGTCTTGATCGTTTAGTTAATGTAAGCTTGCTTTCTAGATTATTAGTTACCTTTATAGATTTACAGGCTTTTTTTTCCCCCCTCCTCAATTACTGGGTTATAGTATAATAAAATAGTAGCTTCCTTATACACATGCTTCCTTTGTTACAAGTAGAAGTAATAGCGTGATACCTCTTTAAAAATGCAAATTAAATATATACAGCAGCAAAAGATTGCCCATAAAAATAATTGACCAAGATAATCTTCAGTTGGATAGTATATAACTGTCTTTGGCAAGCTTATTGTCCCAGTCATAAAGCTTAGGTAAAAGTTCATGTGTATGTCTTTCATCTCCCTGGGACCTGTAGGGAATGTTTAAGAAAAATTCTTAATGCAAGTTTCTTACAAAAAAAGTTGTGCTTTTACAGGAAAATTTAACCATTTAAATCAGTATGTATGGCAAATATACCATCAGGAAACTGAAGTAGATTTAAAAGCATTAAAAGTTTATGCTGTTTGCTAATTTCATGTAGTTCTAAACTTGAGGACTCCAGCTTATTATGAAAAACAAAGCTTTTCTGCACTTTTTCTGTCTTTTGTTAATTAAATGTTTGCTGCATTAGGCAATGGAGTCAAAGAATTCAGAGGGAATCTTTGATGCTAGTGTGCACTTAAAAGCTCAGGTTGACCAGCTTACAGGACGAAATGAAGAATTAAGACAGGAACTGAAACAGGCTCAGAAGGAAGCAACAAATTTCTCTAATCAGCTGGCAAATGCAAATGTAGAGGTACACAATTATTTTTATTCATATTATTTTGTACTTGAAAATTAGCTGTACTGATAATTTAGAACAAAACCACACAATCTGTAAGGTACTGAATTTAGCTTATGTTAACAGTGTAATTATGCAAATCTTTAATTTATATACTGTCGCTACCAATTTGTCAATTTTAAATTCTTATCTTTCTCTTCTTAATATTACTTTATCCTTGGAATATCCCATTGTGTTAAACACTGAGCATACCTGTTGATTGAGGAGAGCTGTGCTCAAGAAAGCTCGCATATTTCTTTCTTGAAAAAGCCAGTAGTCTTGCATTTGTTATTTATAAATAGCTAAGAGAGATTTAAGTGCTCTAAAATGATAAATCATTCTCTAAAAACTGTATCTTAAACTGTACAATTCATTCTGTGGAATGCTTCTTCCAGGGCAGGAATGAGGAATGGAATATTATCTTACAAGAAGCCACATTTGAATTTGACTTTTAGAACAGGTTTGGTGATTCAAAAACATCTGGTCACTAGTATTCTAGAGTAGTGTTTTGTGTACTGTTGGAGTTCAGAAATGGAGAGCTTTTAAGAAGTTAAATGAAAAGGCAATGATCTGTTTAGATTAAACCATCAAATAACCACTGCAGTAATTCTTAAAAAAATATTTTGGAAAAAGCAATAGAAATGCATTGGGTTTTAAAGAATTTGGGATAAAACTGTGGCAAATCCTCAGATATGTGAAATTGCCCTGATTGCTGTAGTCATTTAATAAATTTGGCTTAAGATATTATGCATTTAATGATTTATGGAATCACAGCATTTTTGGAAAGGTTACTTCAAAGAGTGTTTGAATACTTTAGAATATAAATGGAAGTGCATTAGGTTGTTAATAATAACTGATGTAGCACAGGAAAACAATATATTTTCCATTCTCTTTTTTTTTTTTTTTTCTTTTTTAATTCAATAGCAAGAGCTACTTCTTCACGTTTTTGTTTCTTTTTTTTTAGATTGCACAACTGAAAAATGAAATATGTTCATTGCATCAGTCAAAAGTTGCCAATATTGTCTTCCGAACAGTTGATCTTCCAGAAGGAATGCTTCCTTCAAGTGTTAATATGATTAATTCTCTGAATGAATATTTAATATATCTTATACAGGTAATTCATTTGCTCCTTGAAGAATATTTGTTACATATAGCTAGTTACTCTAAAACCTAGTACCATGCCATGTATGAGCATGGGAGAACTCTCCAAAATTATTTTAAAGTTCTGACACCCAGTAAACTCTTTGAAACTATTATGTTTGTTTGGGGGTTTTTTTGTGTGTTTATTTTTTAAACAAACACCACAATAAGTATTTTGCTGTGTTGTAAACCTGGAAAGTAATAGATAATAAAATCTGAATTATTGTCAAAAATTTAATTGTTTCAGTTCTGAATTTTGATCTAAATATTTGCCCACCCTTCATTCTCCTTTTGCAGTTACACTCTTTCTGTGAGAAACTCTCTCTTACTAGTGTCTGGATTCCACACTTGAGTCTGTATGTGCAAATCCTATTCTGAACAGTTTTTCTTTATATAGCAAAGGTCTCTATTAATTTTCCATTTGAATTTTAATTCCATTATTTGTCAAAAATATGGCAACAGTTGTAAAAAGAGGCATAAATACATTGAAACCAACACCAGTGATTCCCATCAGAACCATAGCAGACAAGTGTATAGTAAAGAAGGACTGAGTCTGAGAAGTGGAGTAAAAAGAAAGTATTATTTTGTAATGTCTTTGCTTCATTTTTGTTGATTAGAGAATATTTTTCAACCATATAAAATTATAAAGTAGAAGAGTATTTGGGAACATGAAAAGAAAACATCACTTTCCAGTTAGACATTCAACTAGCGTTCTTTGCTGGCTAGCGACATATCACGGTGTTTTGAATGCCGAGGACAGTAGTCCACAGTGCAGTTATGCACTATTTCACAACTATCAATACAAATCCCATAGTTTATTGGACTTTTTCTTTTATCTGCTGCTTCTAAAGAAAATACACATTTAATATCTGCAGTGCACACAGTTCATGACAGAAGCATCTATCATGAAAAACAAAAGGGAGAACTGGCATTTTGATTAATTCTTTCATGTTTAAAAACTGTATTAACCACTTCAGTATTTTTATTTGGAAAATAATCCTTAGGAATTGGAAAATAAAGAACAGTTTCTTAAACAATTGGAAGATGCAGCAGAGGACTACAAGAGAAAATTTGCAGTAATTCGTCATCAGCAAGGCTTGCTGTATAAAGAATATCAGAGGTATTGTTTTGTTAATTACAAAGGTTTCATTTTCTAAAGGTTTAATAATTTTGCATACAAGATTTACTGCTGTATGAAGTAGTTATTTATGACTTCAATCAAATGCTGCTGCTCTTGGGTATGGACTCCATGTATTTTCTTTAGTCCTCTAAAGGCTGAGCTAATCAATGAGCAAATACTTAATGTAAAAGAAACAGTTATGGAAAAAGTCATTGATTATTTGCCAAACCATTCTGTCTACCTGTAAATCTTATCAGCCAAACTATTGGGCACAATTGTGAATGTCTGCTGAAATCTGCTGGGGCTAGTCTGTTTCAAAAACAAAAGGCTCACTTCCTGGCTGCCAGCAGTGTAAGTGCCAGTAGTAGACCTGATGTTTCCAGAGAGGTACTTAATGTGGAAGTATTTTTATTTGCAAAGTTATAAACTTCTATTTTTAGAGAGACATCTGCAAGAAGTAATCAATTTGAAATACAAGTGTGTAATTTAAAGCAGATTAAATCCCATGTGTGTATATTTTGGGGAAGTAAGGCATCTCTATCTATATACTACAGTACATGTGTGAAGAAGAGATAAGACACTTTAGCTTCAACCAACTTCAGCCTAAACAATACTAAAACAAACTAAACAGTAATCCAACTACAATTTATAATTTTTTTTTCAAATTACATTCCTGCTAAAAATAAGTATTGTGGCTTGTAATATTTCAGAGTTGCTGTTTTAGTTTTAAAAATCATCAAGTCTTTCATTGTTCTAAATGAAAATATTTAATTACTATTTTAGTCAAAAGGAAAGCTGGCAGAAAGAATCAGAAGACATGAAAGAGGAAAAGAAAAAGCTGGAAGAGCAAAAAGAACAGGATGCTACAAAAATCAAGGCATATTCTGTAAGTAATTTTGTTGTTTTAATTTTTCGAAAAGCTTTTAATACATAGAACTAAGTTTTAAATACAGTGCTGTAATTTGTTAGATGGGGAAAATGTTGCAGGAAAAAGCTGCTCAAATCAAATCACAGGGGAAGTGGTTTATTGATTTATTAGTGGAATGTAAATAGCTAGCTATTAGTGAGCTATACATTCAGTATCAGCAATACAAAATGTAAATGACAATATTAAGACACTTAAAAAATGTTACTATAGACCTACAAATCTCTAAGCACCATTCAGGAATTTATCCCAAATATTTCTTATCCCACACATCCATGTTCACACAGTTGTATTCATTCCCTGGCCCCTTTGGATTACCAGCACACAACACAGCCTTTCCTGAAAGGTCCTCTTGTGTGTGCTTTGGGATCCTGCGGTGTAATGTGTTCCCGTGTGCCTTCCTGCAGTCTGCTAATCCATGCACTGGTGAAAAATCACCCCAGGAGGTCACATACACCCAAAGTGTGCATTCCCATTTGTTGCATTTGGTACATTCAGTTCTTTAACTGGAGTGCTGAGGCTTGTGTGTCCAGCAGGGAGGAAACACACATGCAGGGACCATGAGGAAACTTCAGAAGCTGAACTAGGTCATGAATGCTGCATTATAACTTTCTTTGTCTCCCACTTCTAGTAGTTTTCAGGCTTTTATACTAATTTTAAATCTGACTACTTCATTTCAAGTATCTAATTTTATGTCTACTATTTGATCTGATGATATTCTAAGAATTAAGGTTATTACTTTGAATTATATCTTATTTATATGTACCTGTTAATGAATATGTATCAGTGTTTCTGAAATACAGAAAGAGTATTATGTTTCTACTTTGAAATACTTCCACCAAGATGAAATTCAATATTCTATTAAGAGAACTGAAAAAATAACTTTTTAAGAAGGTAGTATTTAAAAGTTTCTGGAAATGATGCAGGTGTCTAATCACAGACATAGTGCAGTTTTAGATGGCTTCAACTGTCTTTGATTAGATACCAGAAGCTGCCACATATGATAGTAGACATGGGACACACTTGTCCTCTTAGAGAAGTAGACACAGGGTGAGGATATTGAAAGTGACTGTGGATGCCTAAGTTTGGATAGCTGAGTTCCAAACCTTTTCTTGTGGTCCTGCTAATAATCATGTTTGGAACTCTAATTAGTATTAAGATTCTATTCCTCAGAAATTAATGATTTTGAAGTTTTTACATTTTCTTACAGAATATTGTATGCTTATGCATGTTGTGTCTTTGTGTGTATATGTTGCTTAGCAAAAAAAAATTATTTCAGAGAGATTAATGGAATTTTTGCACTTAGATTAAAAAATATACAAGCAAGCTTCTCTACCTAATTGAGTTTTACTATATTTCTGTACTAAGTTGTTATAAAAAAATATTTTACAGAATTTACTCAGTGCACTTCAGTTGGATCCTGATGAAACAAAAAAAGTACTTGCAGAAAATAATAGAAAACTAACTGTTTTACAAGTTAATGAAAGGTCACTAAAAAGACAGTATACCACTTTGCTTGAAACTGAACGGCATCTTAGAGAAGAAAATGAGAAACTGAAGTGTGAAATAACACATATGGAGACAGCAGTTATGGGGAAGATTGGAACCTTGCAACGATTCAAGGTACAGTTTATAGTAGTAATAGTACACCTTTTTATTTGTACAATTTGGCAATACATACACTTTTTTTTAAGGCAGTACTAGTTTCTAGAATGTAGCTTGTTAAATTCTCTTACAAAGAATATTTTGACAAAATTCTTGTTTAAATGAGCATCATAACATGAAACCTGTCATTCTGAAGTTGCTTTAACAAATTTTTTACTTAGTGTTAGGTGAAACCAAATCTTACTTTTTGGCCTTTCGGGTTCCTAGGGCCTGTATTAACTCACCTTTATAAAATATACAGTGCCTTATCATTGAGAGGCAGCTACTGATAAAATTACCAAGAGAGTTGGAATACCAGAGAAATTTTGTCAGTGTTTACTGCTAGCAGTTTATAAAGGTGGTAGTTTAGTAAAATAAACCAGAATTGTATTCTAAAGCATATTAAGTGGTATTCTTTTTCTGTGGAGTAATTTTAATTTTTCTATTTAAAGATCTAGCATACCTTTAGTAACACATGATGTTGATTATTTTCATAGGAAATGGCTAGCTTTAAGATTGCTGCTCTGCAAAAGGTGTTGGATGGTAGTGTGCCATTGTCTGAGTTAGAACTGGCTAATAAGCAGTATAATGCATTAAGCGCTAAATACAGAGATATGTTACAAAAAGATAACTTGCTCGTCCAACGGACAACAAACATGGAACACATGGAGGTAATGTTTGCAGTCTGCTTGAACTGTAAGGGGAGGGTAAAAACCCTCTTTATACATTCATTCTGCTTTTTTTTTTTTTTTTTTTTCCCCTCACTTAGTAGAAAGACAGAATGGAAGTTCAGTGCTGGAACTGTTGGTTATATCTGTTCCATAATGAGTATGACCTTTTGGAGCTTTAAGTCTTACTGTTGCTATCAAACTTTAATTTGCTTACCTGGTATTTTTCAGTGCATTAAGAAACATACACAAAGTCTTGGATTTTGTTTCTATGGACATACATAAAAGCATTTTGTTTAATTATTTTGGGTTTGGGTTTTGTGGGGTTTTGTTTGTTGTGTTTGTTTGTTTGCTTGCTTTTTAAGTTAAGCTCTGGGTATGGTCATTCAAAGTATTTTTAGTTGTTTGACTACCAAAGCAAGGCTGACAGAAGAAATATTTGCTGTCATCTTTTATTCTGGAGGTCATAAGAAAAGTAGAATGAACATAAACATTTTCAAAGCTTTCTCGCAAAGTAAATGCTTTTACTAGTTCCTGACTTACAAGAATGAAATGTTCAATTCTGAAGGGCAGTAAACCTGTGGAATTTTACTTCTGTAAAAAAAGTAAATAACAAAAGAATGTTTACAGTGTGTTTGCAAAATGTTAGAGGAACAGCAAATATGTAACTGTTCCTTTGAACTTCTGTTCTCAAGTAGTAGGGAGCTTCTTTTCAAGAACTTCTTTTCAAGATGAGAGATCCTCCAGAAATGCTTCTTTCTTTCCCACTGTTAATGAGGTATTTAGTATGACAAAGATAGGTTTCTTCATCTCATCCTAAACACTGTAGGAATCGCATTCACTGGTGGTAAACATTCCTGGTAATATCAGTTCACAGTAATATACAACACAGAGAGGAAAGACTAGCATTTTTAAACTTAGGAAGAAACTTAAACTGTTCTATTGATATATATGTGTATTATGGGTTGTGCATAGGTATCATCTGTTACTTTAGAAGATTTTTTAAATGCTAAATGCCAAGTCTGCTACTGTAAATAGTTTGCTGTTATGTTGCAACTTTTTTGTCATACAGCATGAGAATGAATCCTTGAAATCACAGATAAGTTTATTGAATAAGGAACTGGAGATCACAAAAGAGAAACTTCACACTGTAGAACAGGCTTGGGAACAGATGACTAAACTGGGCAAGTATGAAAGTTATATTGCAACATTAAAAATCAAATGGTATGTCCTGTGTAAAATTAATATTTTAAAACATTTTAAAATGGATGTATCTTAAAGTAAAATCTATTTTGTATCTTTCATTAAAAGTCTTATTTTTTTCTGTTTCGTTCCATTTTTGACTGATCTATTTGACCAAAACCAAGTTTGCTGTTTTCCTCAGGGAAAATGTTCCATTTTTATTTTCTTTTTCTTGGGATGCTAGGTCAAGGGTTTAAAAGCTGGAACTTGTAAAGGAACCAGATTTTATTTTTATTTTTTAATAATGTATAATATGTTCTATCTTGATTGTTAGTCAAAGTACTTTATAGGTTTTCAGGACAATTATTTATTTTTCCTGGTTTCATACTTTGTATAAAGTATTTTTTCTTGATATCTGAGGCTTTTTTGTGTACAGTTTAAATTCCCATTATTCAAGAACAACACATCCACATCTATTTCTTTTACAGATTTTAAAGTAAATTTGCTGAAGATTTACCATTGAATTAAGGATAAGGTGAAAGGCAATGTTGAAAGTATTTATCAATCTTAATAACCGTGGTTGCAGAAGTACTTTATTTAAATTAGATACTTTTCAGACATGTAATAAAGCAAGATAACCATGCATTCAGGTTAAAAAAAAGTAATACAGGTGTTTTGATGAAGTTTATCTGACAGAGATAAAACAAACTTCATTTCCTGTTTCATGGTGCAAATAATTTTCATAGTTGAATCAGCCCGTGTATTACCTAATTTAAATATTTTTTCATCTAGGGGATGACAGCGCCATGGACAAGTCCACAAAAGCAATAGCCAACAGTGAGATTTTGTCCATTTCTAAGAAAATCACTATGTTGGAAATGAAGGAATTAAATGAAAGACAGAGAGCAGAACATTCACAACGAATGTATGAACATTTAAGGAATACTGTAAAGCAAATAGAAGAACGTAATTTTGAATTGGAAACAAAGTTTGCTGAGGTAAATCTGTTGAGATTTAACAACAATTTGACACATCTTAAAAACATACTCTTGATCTTTTCAAAAAGTATTAATCTAATTTATATCCCAACTGGCAAATAAGTTTATATGCAAAAAATACCTGCCTTTAAAAGCTGCAACTTTGCATGCACAAGACACTTGTAAAATATATAACTATTGAATTTGTCAGTACTTCATTTCAAATTCATTTCTGTAAAACACATGATGAATGTCTTGATAGTTTCATATATTTTCAGCAGATTGCTAGAAAACAGTCTGTTCTTGACGTGTTATTTCTTGTGTGTAATTCAATCTCTTTTCTGCTAATTTTCCCTTTATTACCAGTAATTCAAAAAATGTTAGACCCTTGCAGCCCTTTTGCAAGTGATAGTGTCATGATTTTGCTACAGACTGGTTACATCCTCTGTAACATTATCTATAATACAGGAATAGAAGTCATGTGCCACTGAAGCTGATGATTCTTAGTATTCCTATCATATCAATCTTAATCCTTTTTTTTTTTTTTCTTTTTTTATCCCTGCTGTTCATATTTTAAGTTACCTACATAAATTCATTATTTAATAGTAGGATGCTTTATTATAATTTCCTGTCTAAATTTATTTATAGGCAGTTGTAAACATTTGTTCTTTAAACACAAGAGGAGAAACTTTCCTAGATATTTTAGATTGCTGTTATCTAACTCCCCATTTCTCTGTTGTTTTAGTAGCATTTGTTACACTGTTTTGAATTAATTTTGAATGTGAATGTTACAGTGAAGTAACTGAAAGTGTTTAAAGGTTTTTAGCAGCAGTATTATTAGAGCCTTTTCTGATGGCATGACATCTTTCATTTCATTAGAAATCCTAGGGTGCTGTACCTGAGGTATCACATTTTCCTTTTTCCCTTTTGTGTATATGATTATCTGTCTTGCAGTACACGTAGGTCTGCTGGTCTGTCTTCATTCTGAGTTGATGAACACCCAATGACACTTTCTTTTTTTTTCTTATTCTTTGCTCTGTGCATCCCTTTTTTTCCTCATTTCCATAGCTCCAGGACATACAGTTTTTGTTTCATATGCTCCTGTTGGCAGTACCTCCTATTCTGACATTGTTGCTTTTTTTCCTTTTTTCAGAGAGAGAGGCAGGGAGGGAGGGAGGTAGACAGATAAAAACAAAGATTGCACTAGGGTAATTAATAAAAGTTGTAGGTGATACCAGTATAAGAACTGATAACTAGAAGTTCTGTGCTACACATCTTCTAAACTTAAATATCTACCTCAACACAACTGTTAGTTTTCCATATAGTAGTGCCTCGAGTACTTGAAGTATAGATAATATGATAAACTGCACTCTTTTTTGTTATTTTAGGAAATCAGTTATTTTATTAAGGAGTGGTATCGGATTAATCTGCCACAACTGTATTTCCTAAATGAATTCCCAAGTCTTCTCTGTGTTGCCTAATACTTTCCAGATATCTGTCTTTTCTTAATGTTCTTTGGTTTCAATTGAAACATTGGTTACTCGGTATTTAATAATAAGCTTGAGAAATCAGCCTTCTTCAAAGAATTACTTAAAAAGTAAGTTCTTTTTGAAAGAATGTGTCTCAGCATTTATAATTTGTGTTTGTGTTAACAATCCTGGTGTACTACACAATATATAAATACATAGGTAAGACTGTTCATTTCCTAAGGTGTTCACAGTTTTTTTTCTTTCTTTTTATCTTTTTCTTTTCCTTATTTTAGTTTAAGAACAAGTTATTGTCATAATAGTTTTAAGAAAATTTACTATTAAAAATTGTGTTGAGTTTATAATCCCATTCTGCACCGACTTGTGTATCTGCTCCTGTGTATATGCAGTGCTACAAACAATAATGGAAAGGAAATTGCTGTTTGAACACAGCTGAACAGTTTTTGTGGTGACTGAAAAAGATACTTTTGCCACTGCTTTTTCTTTGCAGAGTTGGGAGCAGTTGTGTGAATAGGATACATATTTGTTTCTTGTTGTTTTTTTTTGTTTTGGTTTGCTTTTTTTTTGTCTTTTTTTAAGCTCACCAAAATCAACCTTGAGGCACAGAAAGTAGAACAGGAATTAAGAGATGAACTGTCAAAGAGTGTAAATAAGGCAGTAAGCGATGCAGATAGACGACAAATCATGGACCTAGAAAAGCGTGAGATGGAGCTCAAGATTGAAGTATCAAAGTAAGTGTTAAAGTAACGAATTTAGAAATCAGAATGTTCAGAAGCATGGAAAAATCTAGGCTGTGGAGGCTTATGTAATACACTGCTTATGTATTTACTAACTGATAATTTTCAAAGCCTGTTTTTTTGGCATTTATATATGCCAGATTTGAAATTGGAAATGAAGCACTTAATTTGTAATTATAAAGTAGTTTACTTCATTCTTACTTGAACAAGGGATTAAGTGCTAGCCTGGATAGATATGGCTAAATATGTGATTAGATACTTATTACTAAGGTTTTTAAACTAATTAATTACAGTTTATTTTGTTTCTGTACCACAACCTCCCTTAAACGTATAAAAATCTCATGAAATAAATTGGAAAGCAACTCTTACTTCCAAAAAGTCATAGGTATTTCAAATATTAAGGTAGGTGAAGGGGGTGGGGGATGTGCCATGTACTTAAAACAGATTCACTTTCTGTGCATAAGTTGTAAGACTGACCTTTTTAGATATGTTGATAGGGACATTTGTTTTTGAGTAAATACTGAAATCCTGTTACATTCCTAAATCAGCCATGTCTATAGAGATACTAGCAGTGATTTTTTTTTTTAAGACTGAAAATGAGTGATTAGACTTAGGGAAGAAGAGAAATTAATTGATAATTAATTTTTTTGAGCATTTATGTACTGCAGTGGGACAGAAATGGAGCATAGAGATGATTAGTTCAAGTAAAAAACATGACATTGTTTTCCTGGAGTAGGTTACTGCTAGCAAGCTTCTATATAACTTAAAGGAGAATGTCCTGTGAAAAAGTTGAGAGGCAGTACAGAAGAATTTTCATAACAAGGACTCTTGAGTAGTAAAGAGTATGCTGAAAAGGACAAAGTCTTCAAATGTTTTGATATGAGGAAACATACTAAACCTATTTTCTTTGTATCTTCTATATAGAAAACCTTAGAATCATAAAATAGAATCATAGTATCATTAAGGTTGGAAAAGACCTCCAAGATCATCAAGTCCAACCTTCTACCTGACACCTCTGTGACCACTAGATCATGTCCTGAAGTGCCCCATCCTCTTTTTTTTTTTTTTTTTTTTTTTTAACAAATCCAGGGACAGTGACTCCACAACTTCCCTGTGCAGCCTGTTCCAATGCTTAACTACTCTTTCAGTAAATAAATTTTTCCTAATATCTAATCTGAACTTCCCCTGGTGCAATTTGTGGCCATTTTCTCTTGTCCTGGATGAACTTTATAGGTGAATAGTTTTGAGTGACACAATGCTTTCTTTTCTCTCTGGAAGATTAAGAGAACTGTCTGATGTAGCAAAAATGCAAGTTGAAGCTCTGGAGGCACGCCAGCAACACAGAGATAAGGAAGTGGAATCTCTTAGAATGCAGATTCTAGACTATCAGGTAAATTTCAACTCTCATTAACACAGCACTTTGGATATTTTTCCCTGAGTGAGAAGAAATGAAGTAATTTTACAGTGAATTAGGAAACTGCAAAAGCATTTCAGAAGGATTTTTAGTAAGCTGGCCCTTGTAGCGGCCATATCTTTTCAAGAGTTCTGTATTACATTAATTATTCCCTTCTCCATTTTTTTTTTCCATTTCTAGCTGTACAGCTATGTCAAATTCTGAGCATTTTTTCATATTACTTAGGTAAATATTTGTTCCCATATGAATAATAGCTCACTTAAATATAGTATCAGGAAAGTTTGAGTGTTTTTTTTTTTTTTACAAGGCAAAAAATGATCTGTAAATCTTGAAGATTTACAGTTGACATTATATTGCTTTGTTATTAGCTGAAACAATTTCTTAGGATTTGTTTTCATGTTCTAGAATGGTTTGAGTCCCTAAATACACCACTTGGGTCAGCTTTTACATTACCATATTTTGAAAGCTTACTTATACAGTTCATCCTAATTTCTTGGTACTTTGGAAAGATACAATTTTTAAGGTCAGTATCTGAAAAGATACATTTCTAAAATGTGTCAGTAGAAACAATGGTGGAAAAATAAATAAGCTCATTTTAGAGGCTAATTTTTGCTCTTATCTATGGAATAAAACGCAAGCAATATGTAATAAAAAAAAAAAATCCAGCTTGTTTATATTTACATATACACTGCATTAACTTTTTCAAAATAAATTAATTTGTTCTATAAATTTTGTTCTTAGGCACAGTCAGATGAAAAAGCAGTTATTGCAAAACTGCATCAACATATCATAGCCCTTCAAGGTAGTGAATCTGTTGCTGTAGGCAAATTGGAGAAGCTTAAATCAAAACTGCAGAAGATGGAGATCCATAATCTACGTTTAGAGCAGAAGCTTGATGAGAAAGAGCAAGCCTTATATTTTGCCCGACTGGAAGGAAGGAATAGAGCCAAACATCTACAGCAAACAGTTCAGTCTTTGCGACAACAGTTTAGTGGTGCTCTGCCTTTAGCACAGCAAGAAAAATTCTCTAAAACGATGATTCAGCTACAGAATGACAAATTGAAGATCCTGGAAGAAGTTCAGCATGCCCAGCAGGAGCGTCAAAAAGCAGAAAACAGAGCATTAGAAATGGAGTTAAAACTGAAAAGTTTAGAAGAATTAATAAGTGCATTGAAAGATACAAGAGGAGCTCAAAAGGTTTGCTGTCTTACAGCTTTGAATAGCTTTGTTCATCTCATCTGCATTTAAATTACATTTCAGTGCAGTTTATTCCCTAGACAGCTGTTTTGATGTAGAAATTTCAAAATACACTTTGTTAGACTATGCCAGCTATCATTTTTTGTTTTCATAATACATCATTAGTTATTTGCCCTGTAAAAGCCCCTGCAGTCAGATTTACTGATTTTCCTTTGTACCAAATTAAGTGGCATAGGAAGTATATTAAACTGAATTAAATTATTAATTGAATTAAATTATGAATGAAATTAAATTAAACACAGAGTAGAATTCTGAAGTTCTGTTCCATGTGCTTGCATTGAAATGTTCAGTACAAATCCTTGTCTTTTTAAATAAATCAAGGGGCAGTAATTTAGGCAGCGTGGTCAGAAATGTTTTATGCTCACATAATTCTCTTTAATCATATTTTGCTATTGCAGACAGTGTTGCCTTGAAATTTGAATAAGGCTTGCTTTCTTATACAACACTGTGTGTTTTATTATATGTATATTGTATGTTGTATAGTCATGACTAAAGATGTCTGCATGTAAGCAATGGCATGTTTTAGTTTTAAGCCAGTTTTCAACTATTTTTCTAGAGCATTTTCACATAAATCATAGAATCATTAAGATTGGAAACAACCTTCAAGATCATTAAGTCCAACTGTCTGCTAAACATCATTATGACCACTAAACCATGTTCTGAAGAGCCACATCTGTGTTAAAAGTCTGTTATTCTTAGTACATGTGCATTTTTCAATACATACATGTTTTAATGGTTTTGAATATCTTGCTGCATTCATTATTAGGTAATGGAATGGCATATGAAGATGGAGGAACTCCATCTGCAGGAACTCAAACTCAGTAGAGAGTTAGTCAGGCAAAAGGAAGAGGTGAAGTATCTGCATAATATAATTTCTGAATACGAATGTACAATTAATAATCTGGAAGAAGAAATTGTTCAGAAGAACAAGGTATGTATTTCTGCATGCTATTAGAGAAACAGCCTATTCGTTATCTCACCAAGTGATTTTAAAAAGGAAGATTCTTTCTAGTAAGTTTTTAACAGACATTTTTATCTTGGTTCCAAATTCTTTTTAATAGCACATTTGAGTATTTTACATTTTGGTATGTCTCTTTTTTTTTTTTCTGTTTTAAGTTGGCTATAAAATTCCCTGTCTTTAATAAATAAAAATCCTTTATCAAACATTTGTTAACAGTTTCATGAAGAAAGGCAAATGGCTTGGGACCAGAGGGAAGTAGAACTGCAGCACCAATTAGACCTGTATGATCATCAACAAAATGAAATATTTAGAACAGCTCTAAAGGTACATGCACTGAATTAACTAAAAATATGTTCATAAGCACAGTTTTCAGAGATGTCAGATTAAATGAATATTAATATTTCTGTGCAGTTGGAAGATGATACAGAATCGGTTCCAGACCCTAGTTTGCCACTGCCACAACAACTTGAGTTGGCTTTGAGAAAGATTCAAGAGTATATTCGAACAATTCTGGAAACTAGGGCAACCTGTAAATCACTGGAAGAGGTAATTAAATGTATAAATTCTCATATAAAGGGACAAAGTCTGTATTTCTATCCTCTTTAAATTTTTTTAGATAATAACCTTTTATAAATGTCACTCAATTGTGTTCAATCCCTTAGAAGAATTTAGCACAGATAAAATGTAAATAATATAAGCACACCGTGACTAAAATAAAATATTTTTTTTTAATTGGAACAAATTATTGGGGAAAATGTTTGAATATTTTGGATTGTTCATTTAATAGGGAAGATGCTCTTGCTGTACAAAATTTGTTGACTACAGCTAGTTAAATTTAGCAAGTGTTACATTAAATTTAACTAGTAGCACAGCATAAAATCCTTTTATCTTGAGTTGCTCAATTGAAATTCTGTTACAGAAAATACTTTGTGGTTCTTAAGAAATTTGAAAAACACCAGCTTCTTAATTTGATAGCACAAAATTTTGCAAAATTGTCTTGTGCCAAGAAAATAATAAATAAAGACAATGTTATTCTGTGGCGCTTTTCATTTAATGGTAATCCTGTACAGCCAGAACCAAGTGCAAAATGGTTTGTATTTGCAAGTTCATTTGGACAATTCTTTCTGGTACTTGTTTTAAAAAGTAAGAATTTTTGTAGTGTTTGAATTCTGGAAATAAAACAATTGGTTTTTGTTGCAGAAATTAAAAGAAAAGGAAACTGCTCTGTGGAAAGCCGAACAAAATGTTTTATCACGAGACAAAGTGATAAATGAACTAAGACTTCGATTACCTGCAACATCAGAAAGAGAGAAAATAATGGCTGAATTAGGCAAACAAGAAGATGATCCAGAGTACTGTCATGCCATAAAAATTGCACATCAAACCATTGCAAATATGCAAGCAAGATTAAATCAAAAGGAGGAAGTGTTAAAAAAATACCAAGATTTGCTTGATAAAGCAAGAGAGGTAGTTAAACTTTTTGCATAAGATTTCTTACATTTTCAAGTTGGTTTAGTTGATCCTTGTTTATCACATTACTGGTGAAATCTTGGAAGTTTCTTACCTCAGAGGTAACAAAACAGAGACAAATAGTGATTTTTTTTTTTTTTTCTGTAGAAAGTTCATGTAGAGTTTTTTAACTTCTTTAAATAGGAGGCTTACTCAGTCTATAGGTTATATATACAATGTCTGTCTAGGAATTAAATTAGTATGACAGGAAGTAAATTAAAATTCTACTGTGAGAAGTGCTCTCGGTATATTGTATATTGATATGGGATTTCCTAGAACTTGCAACAATGATCTCTGGACTGCATGTTGTAGTGAATTTGGAAGGTACAGGAAAGACATGCATTTATGGAAAACATGCTTCTAAAAACCTATTTTAAATCGCATTTTAAAGCATAAACAGTGGATCTAAGCATACTTTATTTAAGCATACTTTATATTCTTTATTCCCTTAAAGCATATTTTAAACCATAAACCATGTGTCTAAAAGGTACTTTAAGACTAAACATGCAAAAGTTTTAGTGTGCTTGGATCAGGAGCATGTTTCTGAAGTAGACTTCCTGGGATCTTCACTTAGTGTCCTTTGACTAATGTGTAGTGAATCCTTTTGGGAGAAATCAAAGTTTTTTGCTTTGTAAGTAAACCAGAAGATGCAGTGTAAAACAAGCCTGCTGTGCTGCTCATTGTTGTCAGATATTCAGTCCACAGAATCACACTGTAGTCCATAGTAAATAGACCCAAAAAGTACATAGCGTGGGTATCACTATCAACATTGATAGGCACAGTTGGTCAGAACCAGCACTGTCTTCCTCTTCAGCTCCTGTCCTGTTGCACCATACTATTTGATACATAGTTTAAAACTGCAGTAGCAGATTTTGTTTCCAATAGTGTGAAAAAGGGAAAACAGAAAAATTTATTATAGAAAGAAGAAAAGAATTTTTAAAACCTCCAGAATTAGAGGAGAATTTGGAGACCAATATTGAGCAATTGAGTGAGCAATCAACATGAAGATACTGTAGTTTCATGACTTTCTGGAATACTGTGCATCACTAGATATATTTTCATTTTGAACTAACAGGAACAAGAGGAAATAGCAAAGAAGCATGAGGAAGACCTTAGAGTTCTACACCAGAAGTTAAATTTGCATACTGATAATTCCCTTAATAAATTTAAACAGACTGCTTTGGTGAGTTATGTGTATTTGTGGCATTAGTGAAGTAGTTCCCAGATTTTTTAAATTGTTGCTTAAAAGAAGAGTTTTGAAATCAAAAGTATGTAATAAATGAAAAATAAATGGGTGCTTGGATACAGAATTACTCTATTATTCTTGAGAGAATTTGCAAGAGATGGATTAGAAATAAAGTGTAAAAACCCAAAGTTACCACCTCCATATATATGAGCATTTTTCCTATCATCCTAATCTATGGTGACTTCTAGGAGAAAGAGGTATATTTTGTTTTCTGTTATTTTCATTCCATCTGTGGTTATGTTACACTAACCCATTTCAATGCAAATTTTCTGTTAACATTTTATGATAAGATGAAAGCCATATTTAACTGGTTATTCTGTGGATCATTAGATGCACAAAGCTCTTTTCAAACCAGGGTGACTGCTTTCTTTGTGGACTAAGAAAAACATCTCAGTAAATAAACATGTTAGCTATTAACACTTGATTATATTCAGGATTTAGTTTAAATGCAATCAGTCATGCTTATCTTTGATTTAAAGCTCAAAATGCTCATCACATGCATTTGTTTGGTTTTACAGGAGTTAGTTAAAATGACCTCTTCATCTCTTTCCAACAACAAAAACTCTCTCCGCTTAGCTGAAATGGAGCAAACTGTAGCAGAACAAGATAATTCTCTTGCTTCACTTGTTGGAAAATTAAAGAAAACATCGTCTGATTTGGAGAAACAAAAACAAATTACTTTAATGAAAATCAAAGAGTTTGAGAATGTCAGAGCCCAGTAAGTATTTAGACTGTTAACAGAAGTGACAGTTGGGTTGGATCAAGTCAGTTGCTATAGGACAGGTCTATCAAATTGAAGTGGTTTTGCTGAATTTAAGATATGGCTGAAAAAATTAACTCAAAAGAGTAACCGTGGTTGGTAATTGTAAATAATTTTTCATCTGTAGCTCTTCATCAGGGCTAATGTTGAAAAAGCATGGCTTAGAAAAATGCCTTTCAGTTGTTAGCTTTGTGCCATTCAGTGAAGAAGGAAGTATTCAAGGAGTATGGTATGACAGTTGTCTTTACTTTAAGCTACTGTGACACTAGCTAGTTGGTGGAATTTTTGTCTTTTATTTTTTTATATCCCCGCCCCCTGTCCCGATACGTCCATTAGGGCGTGCTGCCTAACAGGTTTCATCTCACAAAAATTTAAACCTTGTTTAAAAGGATAAAAATATGATGCTGGTTTTACCTCTGAGAGACAGGAATTAGAATGAACAATGTTCTAATATAATTTTCCTGATCTTCTTGAATATTTTTTTTATTAAATGGAGACATTCTTTGTTGAGTTAGCCTTTTATGCTGTTTCCGAATATCTGTGCCATCTGCTTTAACAAAAAATATAACATTTTGCCCTTTGTTAGTTATTTGGAGTTTGCTAACTTAATTATTGCATTGTACCCTATTAATGTTTATTTTTTTATTAGGCTTCAGGAAAAGCACATAGTTGATGTGGAACAACTAAAAGATGAAGCAAATGAATTGAGAAACGTGTTATCTCAGATGGAGAAGGAATTGGCAAATGTAAAAGCTGAACTAGAGGTCCAAAAAGAAGCAAATAATAGAGCACCCACAGCAACAATGAAAAACCTGGTGGAACAGCTGAAGAGCCAGTTAGCCATAAAAGAGAAGCAGCAGAAAGTTAGTCAGCAAAAAATAATCCCTATATCATCTAAATGCTTAATGTTGCTTAATGCTTACAAATTCTATATATAGTACAGCAGGAGGTAGAATATAATTGCATAATATAACAGTAAATTATAATTACCTTTTCTTGTTTTGTAATGTTCATATTAACAGCTTTTTCATTTAAAAGAACTTGAATTTACTATTTTCAGGCTTTGAGTAAAGCACTTCTGGAACTCCGAGCAGAAATGACTGCTCATGCTGAACAGCAGATTATTTCTGCTGCATCACAAAAAGAGGCATATATGAATGTCCAGGAGATTGTTGACAGAGAAACAAAGGGGCTTATGGTGAGTACTAGGTAATATCACTGTATTGCAGTGTTGTATAATCTTGATTTTGGAGGTTTGCTCTTTTGTTTGTTTCCTTCTAGACGCAGATAGAGGAATTAAATAATCAGATTACAAAACTTACAGATAACCTTAAAGTAAGTAAAACCAGGGAAAGTTCTTTGTCTGATGAAAGGGATGAGTTGAACCAAGAACTTCAGAGGAAACAAAAAGCATTTTCTAAAATGTTGAGAGAAAAAAATGAAATGGAAAAAGAAAATGAAGAACTGAAGAAACGGATTAGACGGCTAAGCAGTAGCATTCAGGTAGAAGTAATTTTTTTAAAACTATTTTTGATCTTGGTGAAGTTTCTGCATAGATGTCCTTGTCTGGGGGGTAAAGATTAAGTACTTCTGGCAGGCATTACGACTTAAACTCGATTTAAAAATTTGTATTTGCTCATCAACTGGGTTACATGTGTGCTATTACCTTTTGCTGCTGGAAGCATGCCTCAATTAAAAGGAAGAGACTGAAAAATAAATTTTTCTTGCAATATATTTGAAAGAATCTAAGGAGTTGAATTACCACTTTCAACACTTCTTTGAAAAATGGAATTTTGTAATCTTCCTAGCTGTCCTTATTTTCTCTTTCAGGAGAAGGGTAAAGGATTTACACTATAATTGTTTATTTTTTTTTCTTTTTTTCATTCAGCTACTTGCTGATGATTATTCAGTTTTGAATGAAAAGCTACATTCCAATACTTTAATGTTTTAAAGATATTTTTACAAAGATCATTTAGGCTGTAAACTAATTCTACCATTTGGGATTAAGGTGCTTATTTTTTGAGTGGAGAGAAATACTTAGGTAGTGGTCATTAAAATTTAAGTCTGTAAAAGTGTGTAATTTTTCAGAGCAAAGTTGATGAACAAAATCTGATAGATGCACTTCAGAAAAAGGTTAAAAAGTTGGAAATTGACCTTCAGAAGAAGTGTGAAGAAACAGAAAAAAAGGGTGTAAAAGAAGACAAGGTACGTGATATTTAGATTAAGGCTTTAAAAGACATCAATGTGGGTCTAGACAGTTCAACTCTCCCTATTTCATCTAAAAATGCCAAACAACTAACCAGACAGTCTTGATCAGAAGAAAAGTGTTTTCATGACTGTAACTTCATGTTTCCCATGGTATTTGTTACTGTCCTTTTTGCTTAGTACTGCTATGTTAACGTTTTTCTGGCCATTTGTAAAATTAAAGATCCCTTGCAGATCTTCGAAAACTAAGATTTTATAGGCAGCAGTGAAATTCATTACATAAGTACTGTCAAATGTGCATTTGCAAAATCAGTGCAATGATAAAAACATGAAGTACCTAGGAGTGAAAGTGTGAATCCTCAGAGGTGCTATCTGTATAAGTGATTATTCTTCACAATAGTGATCTCTACCTACAAGAGTTTGAGCAATTTGAGATGTGTTCATTTTATCAGTTGTTTTGTTTGGGCATTTTGCTTGGGGTTTTGGTTTTTTTCTGGTTGGTTGGGGTTTTTTTGTTGTTTTTGTTTTGGTTTGGTTTTTGTTTGGGGTGGGTTTTTTTGGTTGGTTGGCTGGAGTTATTTATTTGTTTGTTTTTTACTACTACAGTAATTAATCAGTGGATTGTCATAGTAATCATAAAATATACTGGAATATTATAGCATGCTCTGATAATGACATTCAGACTAATTATGATATTAAATATTATTCAAGGACTGCACTTATGCTTCCAATTAATTTGAGACTTTTAAATACCTGTTGCTTAGTGCCTAGAGCTATTTTTCTCACATTTTTTTTCTTTTTCAAGATCTTCCTTTCTGTCTGTGCCTTAGTAGCAGTAACTGTTCAGAATCATGACAGCAAAGAAAGTACATGGGCTAACTGGACAAGGCAAAAGTCCAATTAAAAAAAAAATTGCTTACAGGAATATTGACTGATTTTTCAGTAGCCATTTGTACATACAAGTTTTAACTGATGTATAATTTAGTTACTGAACTAATGTATAATTAGAGATTCCATTTCCCATAAGAAAAAGTAAACTAAAATGACCACAGCTGTGCAGCAGGGGCTTATTAATTCCTGGTGAGCTACAGAAGACAGATCTGTAAATTGGCATAAAAAAACCTCTACTTATTTTTCTTTAATTGGTCTTCTTTACTAACATGTAATTCAAAGTAGAAGGCTATATTGCACTAGTACTTCTAATTTCTTAAAACTGTCACTCCTTTTTTGTGAAATGAACAGTAAAAAGTAAGGAAAAATTGGGTAATAGCATTAAACTGCATCAGCTTTATGAACCAGTCACTACAGCTTACTTAAGGTATCCAGCTGGACCTGCTATTTACCTTATGGTAAATAAGGTAAATAATATATACCTGCTATTGTTTTAAACTGATAAATGAAGACTATATAATTCTTGGTTTTCTAACTCATTTGTTTATTTTGCTTAAAGAAAAAAAAAGTTTAAAAAGATATATATATATATATATATATATAATTTGCTTATGTGCTTCACAGACCTCCAAGGAGGAAATAATTAGATGGGAAGAAGGTAAAAAATGGCAAATCAGAATGGAAGGATTTCGGAACAAACTAAGGGAAAAGGAAAAAGAAGTAAATACATTAGCCAAACAATTGAATACATTGAAGGAAATTTATACCAAGTGAGTTGGTTTTAATAGATTCAGCTACTACAAAATGATGACATAAGGGAAATCCAGATTTGTTTGCCACACAATAATTACAACAGTTTTTTGCATTTGAAAGATTGATGTCTAGAATTTGATGTTGCTATTGAGATTAATAGGATAAGCCAATTATCAAGCAGCAGGCTACAGGTATCCTTTCCCTTGTTAAAACCCAACAATCTTTTATTAGAAGAAGCTGTCTCTGAGTAAAATATAAATACTGTATTATGCTGCTTGTATATAGCATCATATTATTTCCATGAAGCAAATAACAGCTTTATGAAGACAGGCTGTTTCTCACCCCTGTGTTATGTAATCAGATGGCTTGGATTGGATACTGTGCTACTGTTATATGTACTGCATACTGATGGACCTAGAACTATGAGATGGAAGCCTTTAAAATAAACATGTACAAACACTCTGCAAATGTTAGGTTTACTTCAGGAGAGTAATGTCAGAATCTTAATCATAAAAGATGCAGAAGTGAAAGGAAACTGTGATGGTGGTTGTAGCTGTTGTTAGATTGCAATTTGAAACTGCTTCAGAATGGCATTTATTCTTAGCAAGTCTTGCATGAGTTTCACATAAAACAGAGGCAGGACCAGCAAGTGGTTTATGATATGCATGATGCTGACTTAAATGTTCATTGTTTTTTACAGGTTTTCTGGTTTTTGTTGTTACTTTTTTAAATAAAGTTGTGCCATCTAAACGGAAAAGAGGGTATGGTTCATTGAGCCAATAAATTGCAAATGTGCATTCTTTGAGAGAAAATGTTATCTCCTAAAGAACACAGGTTAGCCAATAAAGTTTTAAATATAAATTTACTGGATTTTGCAGGACTGAAAAAGAGAAAATTGCTCTACAGAAAAAGCTGAAAACTACTGGTGTCACTGTTGACCGTGTTTTTGGTGTAAGAGCCTCAGAAACTGAAAAAGATCTGGAAGAGCTAAGAAAACAGAATCTAGATTTAGAAAATGAAGTTGCGCACTTGAGGTGAGAGGCATTTTAAAAGAATCTATGAAAACTAAAAAAATCTAAATAAAAAAATATCTGTGGAAAGAGATAGTCTCTTTTAGACTAAACAAAGTTATTGCTACTTGGGAGCAATTGTGCATGTTCAGAGAATGTGCAGCATTGATTCATTATTCTAAAAAAACTAAACAATGTGAAAAACATTTGGCTCCTATTGTGTAAAATTATGATTAAAATTCAGAGTTGGTTAAGGTTACTGGAACTGCTAAGTTGTAGTTAGGGAGTGTATTCTTAATCAGTGTATCAACTATCACAATGGATAGTGTAGCTGAGTAATAAGAGCTGTACACATCTCAAAAGAGTAGATTCGTTTTGCCAAAGTACTTTGAATTCACAGGAATTAGTTGAAATGGTGTATATGGGTAACACATTTAGAATAACTAGCCCAGTAATCTAGAAGTTTATGGCATTTTAACTTTATGGAATGTTGTTGGGTTTTGTTGTTTGTTTGGGTTTTGGTGTTTTTTTTTCAGTAGTAGCCATTTATTTGGTTTGGCTTGACTTATTTTTTAATGTAGAACACAGCAAGCAATCCCACGAGATTCTGTTGTGGAAGAATTACATTTCAAAAATATGTACCTCCAGGAAAAGCTTCGTGCATTGCAGAGACAATATTCAAGAGAGACATATTCTCAACCCTTGGTAAGTTAATAATGCAACTGTTTTATCTAAAGGAATCACACCTACTTAACAAAAATATTTCTCATCCATTTAGTATTCTGTGTCATTTAGCTGTTTTTATTTCAAATTATAGTATTCTAAAACAGGATATGAAATACTCAGCTTTTAGTGTTTTTAAAAAACAACAAAACAACCTCCCCCAAAACCAAATCTTAAGAGCTTCTGTGCTCTATGTGTAGAAGCTGAAACATTCAGTATCCCAGCACAAGTGGAGAAATAAGAGATATATATTATTAAACATGCTAGTTTGCAACTGAGAGACTACTTTTATATTCCACACAGATGGAAAATTTAGGATACACAGCATTCAGGGAAATGCTGAGCTCCATTTTAGTTGCACTAGGTGTTACTAGGTGTTTTTCTTGTGTTGTAATTTTTACAAGGTTCATTATATTGCAAATATTGCGTTACTATGTTATTTTAGTCTTTCAAGAAATAGACTTCACAGTACATGCTAGGTTGTTGGGGTTTTTTTTTTCCTGTTTTGTTTTACTGTCTTCTGCTTTTCTTTCATGCTTCATTCTGTCTTCAACTTGAATCAGAGTACATGTGATCAAACTGAACTGACCAAGTTTGTTCCTATCAGTATAAGTAAACAAAAATACCTGGATTTCCTTCAAAAGAAATCTGTTTCAAACAGGAATGAAATCAAACCTCAGACTCATCATAGCATTATTGATGGCAGTGAAATAGATGAAGCAGCAGACATGCAAACAGGTGTCATGCATGATGAAGACCACAAGGCTACTGTGGATGCAAGAAGCACTGAAGTGTCTCCTGAACAGCATCCTGAAGATAGTGAGAAATGCAAGGACGCGGATATTTCTAGGGAAGTTTTGCAAAACAAAAATGTGACTGAAGCTGAAGCTGATGAAGAAAACTATACTGAAAAAGAAGAAAATACAACTCAACCTGAAAATGGAAAAGCTAATGAGGATTTTGAAGAAGAGGAGAGGAAGCAAGAAATAATAAGGCAATCAAATGTTGATGAAGAAGACAGTGTAGAAGAGCCTGATACTGACAGAATAAGCTGCAATCAGTCTGATTCAGGGGAACCTTCTAATCAAGCTAATGACTATGAAGCAGGAAAAATAAATGTGAATAATGAAATTAATCAATGCACTGCGTAGGATAAATATGAAATTTACCAAAGTGATAGAGAGGAGGTTGAAATAACACTGGAATTTTGTGAAATGCTTGAGGTTTGATACTGTAGCAGTCCTCTAGCATTTCTTCTGTAGAAGAAGTGATACAGAAATAGAATAGTTTATTCCTATGATTATTAATGATGAATTATTGGATTATATAGTTAATTCCATAATTACATAACTAAACCCTGCTGATTATCATATCGTTAAAAGGTTTTACTCTTTACTAGTCAGGCATAAACATTTACCATATACTTATGATTTGAATTGGCAATATAAGGCATGCAAAGCACTCTTTATGTAATAGAAATTACTATACCCATGGAAAAAGATTTAAGATTATAGTATTTAACTAGTTGTAGAGAACTAGACTTTTTACTATTCTTCCTGACTTGCTCTGTGAGATGACTTAAGGAATTTCATTTATGTTTTATATACTGTTTAATAAACATATTCTGGTATGGCCTTAAAATTAGATGGCCTTCACAGGTAGTGTTACAGCTTACTACACTCAGAGGCTTTTTTGTCTTTTAGACTTTGAGACTTATTTTTACCCAATAGTTTGAGAGTTAATTTTGTTTTGACATTTTTTTCCTGGTTTGTACTATCTTTAAACTTCCCTTAAAGGTTAAGCAAGTTTAGAAAATGCAAGAGAAAGAGTTAAAGTCAAAGCAGGTTAGATCAGCACTGGTGATACAACTGTCATCTGTTTTATTTCTCTGAAAAATGCTAATTCTCTGTTGCTCTTTGTCAGCTACAAGTGATAAAATGATTAGTGCATTACCAGTTATTAAGAATATATTTCCCCTCTGTTTTCTCAAGACATCAGGAATAGCATCAGATGATCAGTATCGAAAAGAACAAGAGCTTTTAAAGCAAAATTTAAGATTGTCATCTGAAAATGTTGAGCTAAGATTCCAACTAGAGCAGGCCAATAAAGATTTGCCAAGACTAAAGGTAACATCTTACTTTCTTTAGTCCCCTTTTCCCTAACGCAGGTTAGGGAGTTGCTTAAAAAGAAATTGCTATCTTTTCTGTACGTACTGTAAGTTTTTCATGGTTTTATGGAAGATGAGAAAGCTGAATGGCTGGTAGAAATGATGAAAAACAAAATAATGATGGCAGGCAAATTCCTTTCTCTTTACATTTTTCGAAGTAAACAAGCTGTAATTTTGTAACTGTTCATTTCAATTTGAAATCTAAATAAGTTGCTTGTTACTTTGGCTTTTTAGGACCAAGTAAGTGACTTGAAAGAAATGTGTGAACTTCTCAAAAAAGAGAAAGCAGATGTTGAACAAAAGCTGAGCAGCATTAGAGGGGTGAGTATTGTAGCAGCATTTTTCATACGTAAATGAAACAACAAAAAAAATCATGTTTTATTAAAGCTTAATTATTTGGAATCAACCAGAAGCAAACAGGAATTCTTCTTAATCATTTATATATTGCCAGAATTCTATAATAAATTAACAAAATTTAGTTAATAGGATCATTAGACGGACTGGAGCTACACTATGAAATATTTGCACTATTGTGGCCTTATTTTATCATTTGGATTGTTATCTTCAGAAATGTATTTTTACAAAAAAAAGGACAGCCCTAATAATGAAAATTAGATTAATGTATTTATGTAAATGCATAATATAGTTACAGCTTTATGATTTAAGAGATAGGATTTGATGCAGATGTGTAAGTTATGTTAGTAAAGTTTTGTGTTTCTTGTACTATGCAAGATGACAATAGTTAATTTTTACCCTAGCTACTGGCAGTTATTTCAGTAGAGCAGTATTTTAGAAGTTACAGGAAAAAAAGGCTTCAGCCTTTAGCTCAGTATCTAATCTTGCCACTAATTTGCCAAACTATTTGTGTGACCTTTCAAAGGAGGCCAATTTAATAAAAGCTCTTAAGTGCCTTCATAGCTCTTTTGGTATATGAAGAGAATGAGTTCTTCTGGGTACCTGGAAAAGATTGTGTATTTCCTGTTCTTATACCTTGCACAGACTGCTTGTGTATCTGCCTGTCTCTTATGCAGTGGTAGTTTTTGGATAAGGAAATTCAGTTTATACAACTGTTTCATGAAAAGGTTCTGAGGAGGCAGCAAATTCTGAATCTTCCTCCCTTTTTAGGCATTAAGATCTGACAAGAGTTTTTTCTTTATCTCTGCTTTGCACCAGTATTAGCATTCAACTCCATGATCTGTTGGATCAGGGAATTGCTATACAAGAAAAGCTAAAAAAATTAAGTAGAACTTTGATTTATTTTCCTAAAGTTTCATTTTAGTTCATAGAGTACAGCAGATTTTCAGACTAATTGCAGCTTTCTTGGGCAACACAAAAAAATGAAGGGGCCAATATATTGACTTTGGAGGTGAATATATCACTAGACATTTTGGGGAGGGAAGTATTCAAGAAACTTGAACTCTAAAGTCACAACCAAATATAACTTATCTTTTTATAAATTGCAAGGGGAAAATAAGTGATAAAGTAAGATTTGGAGTATCTCAGAATATTAAGATGAACAACTGTTTACTTCCTTTTGCTCTTTTTATCTTTTCTCTCTGTAGGCTGGTAGAAGTGGAAAGACAGTCCCAGAATTGGAAAAAACAATTGGTTTGATGAAAAAAGTTGTAGAGAAAGTCCAAAGAGAAAATGAAGATCTGAAAAAAGCTCCAGCTCTGGTTTCTAATGAGAAATTACTTGGTCTTGAACAGGAAAATGAGAGGCTAAAGGTACTAATTTATGTACAGTAACTGTATTTAGATAGCAGTTTACATGCAAGTTAGTGGGAAAATGGAGCAGCAGGCCTGTTTACATTGATTGGCACAGAAGTTTTTTGTTGGTTTTGTTTTGTTTTGTTTTTTAAATACCAAATATGAAAACTTCCTTTTATCATCATGTATAGCATGATTTATGTAAAGGTACTCTATGCCTTAAGGATACATTTAAATATGTGATAAAATGTTACATTCACTGTGATAGGTAGCAGTAATTATGCTGTGCTTTAAAAATGGAAATCTAAAATTTTCTACTAAGCAATGTGTATATGTTTCAACAAACTGATATTTAGTCTGAAATGGAAAAAATGAAGCTTCATCTGGAGAGCCAGCTGAGTATGCATTATGACTCTAAAACCAAAGGAATGGAAAAAGTCATTGCTGAAAATGAGAGGCTGCGTAAACAACTGAAAAAGGTTCGATCATTGTAACACATCACTTTATTTCCATTAGTTATTGGTTGTCTTAATTTTTTTTTAAATGGTTGATATGGAATGGATGCTTTTCTAACCACTGATACTGCTATGACAGACTTAAAAATTATGTGTGGAGAGGAGACATCCAAGGAGCAGCCCAAGACAGAATTTGGAAGTTGTAGTACTAGTGATCTTGGATGCACTGTTTTCCTCTGACCCTATCTCACCACCATTTTAGATAATCCTGTGCTTCATTTGAGGTTAAATATTCCATAAGCCTTTGTTTTTATTAACAATAGGAAACTGACAATGGAGAGAAATTACAAATTGCAAAGAATAACTTGGAGATACTAAATGAGAAGTTAACTGTGCAGCTGGAGGAAACCACCAAGAGGCTAAATTTGGTGGAGAGCCAATTGGATGGTGCTGACAGCAAAAGCTGGAAGTCTGTTGTTGTAACAAGGTAGGAATTGAGAATAAAGTAAGGGAGATAAACACAAGTGTTAATTCCTCTTTAAATACTAGAAAACAAATTAAGACTTTAATTTTCATAATTTTTCTTTCCTCTTTTGAAAACAGTTTTATATTATCTGTATTTTATTTTCTGCTTCTATTTAAGTATGTAGAATCAGTAGGTAAGTTTCTGATGGGAATCCAGCAGAGATCTAGTGTCCTTAAGCACTGGCCTTGTTAGCTGCTTCTATTCCATAGCCAGTTATTTTTCTCCCCTCTTCAGATCAGCTGTAGACTTGTGGATAATTCTGGTAGAGGAAATATTTTGTGTTCCTTGCTGCTTAAATGTCTTGCATTTGTGTTTTGTGGAATAAAAATGTCAGCAATTTTGCTGAACATAGAAAGTATTTCAGTACTTTACCATGTGGATGACAATCTGAAATAAAAACTGGAAGACCTCATGTTGAGGTGGAACTTTGTGTTTCATCTTGCTACCATTACCTCTTGTCCTATCACAGGGCCCAACTAAAAAGAGACTGGCCCCTTCTACTTGACCCCCACCCTTCAGATATTTATAAACATTAATAAGATCCCCTCTCATCTTACCTTTTCCAGGCTAAACAGCCCCCAGTCTCGCTCAGCCTTTCTTCAAAAGAGATGTTCCAGTCCCTTTATCATCGCTGTAGCTCTCAATTGAACACTCTCTAGTATTTCCCTGTCCCTCTTGAACGGGGGAGACCAGAACTGAACACAATACTCCAAATGTGGTCTCACTACCATCTTAGGCCAGATCAGTGTTTATCAGCGTATCTGCTGATGTCGATTTTACCCACTTCCCACTCTTTCACTCCCATGAGATGCCCTGGGGAAGTTCCAGTACTTCTCTGACATATTACTGAGCCATATGACTTCACTGAAACTTCAGAAAGCCATTCCCTTTTTATTAACCTTCTGCCTAACTATGTAGTGAGGTACAATGTCTCTATGCAAGGTCAGGCAACAGCCCTATTTAGCCTAAGGAAGGAGAGCAAAACTGTCTGCCAGCCACAGGAGGAGACAGAGGAGAGGAAGGAACATGTGGTGGAGACAGCCCTTAACAGCTGGCCTATCAGCTCAGTCATTTGAACATAGTTTTTCTTTTAGCTCTTCATCTCTTTGAAAACCATTTTTGCTTAGTTCTATTTAGTTGATATAGACAGGTGGTTGTGTAGAGATACAAAATACATGGTTATGTGTAATTGTATTTGTCTATTTCAACTGGTGTGAATAAAACCTTTTATTTGCATTTACTTTTAACACGATTTTAAAGTAAGCAAGCAACATTAAAACATATAACAATGGAGCACTTTAGCATGCAATCCACTTTATGAGCACATCTTCTAAAGCATGTGTGTGGTAATAGAAAGCATTTGATAGAGTAGACAACGGTGTCATCCCAGCAATCCTTCATCAGGCTCTTTGGGAGATAGCGAGATGTTGCCAATTGTATTGCTATTTGAAAATGCACTTCATATGGGAGACTCGACTAACATGATCTCCAGAGGTACCTTCCACCCACCATTTCAACGGTGCTACAAAAAACCTTTTAGTAGCCTTGTATGGCTCAAAGCGAAACAGTATCCTCCTCAAACTGCTTTTACTCCAGGGTAAATATAACTGTAAACATAACTTCTTGCAGAATATTTTTGCCCTTGATCTTCTGTATCTGTATTAGCCCCTTTCTCAGTATATAATTTTCCATAAATTATGATATTATAAGAAAAATATTGTCAAAGGTATGACTCTGAAGTAAGACTACACTGCATTGGTAAGAGATGTGCATGTTTTTAGCAGGAGGTAATCTGGAGTTTATGTGCAATACCATAAGAAGATTCCAGTCTCCTTTTAATAAAAATGTACAAAGAAAGATCCGCCAAGATGTAACATTTGGAAAAGCCTTTTATTCTGAGATTAAAAGTGTATTTTTCATTATACTTCTTTCAGGTCACTTTTAAGACAAGTGATTATTTGAAGGCCAATGCCCCAAACCTATTTTAGGGTGTATTTTATATGACATTTAACCTCCTAAAGATATTTTAATCCCTATTCCTGCAAAAATTATTAGCTTTTGCTCTTATCTTTTTCTAAATAAAAATACTACCAGGATGCACAAAAGTAAGATGAAGGAAATGGAGATGGAAATTGCTAAAAAAACACAAAGCATTACTGACCTTAAACGGCTGCTTCAGGAAGCAACAGAACGTGAACACAATGCTGATAAAAATTTACAAGATCTGAAAGAACAAGTGAGTAAAATTTTGCCAGCTAACTCTTGAGAGTAGATTGCTTAATAGTAATTCCTTTCCAATGTCTATATTGTCTATTTTTCCCTAATCCATACTGTTAGGTTTTTTTCCAGCCCTAATTGCTATGGTTGTACATTAACATATTTTAGCCAACTGAGGTTTACCACATATTGTCAATATATATTCTTGACTTGAAGTCTTAGGGGAAAACAATTTTGCTTCTACTGTATTCTTCTGTAGATTTTTTGTTGGTGGTGGTGGTTTTGGGTGGGTTTTGTTTGTTTGTTTGTTTGGGGGTTTTTTTAATTTTTCTTTTATTGTTATAGTTTCACTGATCATATGTAAGCCTGTTGGTACAGATGCTTCAAATAGTCTTAAAATCTTTCTAACTTGTTCTGCAGAGTGAGATTGCAGGTACTTCCCTCTTTCTTCCAGGTGTCTTTTAGGGGATTGACTTTGCCATCCTAAAGGGGATCTTCCTGCCTATTTCTAATATGGCCTCTTACATGCAGTCTCTGATAAGTTTTACATCTATTATTTCACCCATGGAAGAGTTGATGAATTTTAAACTCTGGTACCTTTTGAAAGACATATTCAATTTTGGCCTTTACTCCAGGACTATCCACCTAGATTAGCTTCCATCTTAATTTATTATGTGTGTGTAGCTGTCTTCTTGTACTGGACATTCTCAGCGTAAGGTATCAAATACACAGCTTGCAATATAGAAAGTCATATATATTATGTAAGCAAGTAAATGTGTACAGTAATAGAACTTGGAATTGGTTCCTATGAAACAATTATTTTGTTATTTTTCTTACATCTTCTCCTTTTTCTCATCATTATTAACATGAAGTATATACCAATAGCAAAATTAACACAAAGAGAAAACTCTTTCATTATGAGATATTACTCTAGAGCAACACACTTTGCAGTTTCTTTTGTGTGTGAAATGCTGATGAAGGCATGTGGTCAAGGTTAACTAAATTTCAAAGAAACCTTTTTAGATAGTAATAGAATGAAATCCTATCATGAACATTGTCACTGCATTTAAAAACTGGATGTAGTATCATATTTAAAACACTAATTTTTTGTTTCTGCATCCTCTACTGTAAGGCCCTTGTCAAGGCAAACTACCTCTCTGGTCAAGGATCTAACTTCTGACTGCAAGTCATTTCTAGTCAGCATACACTCATTTTGCTTTTCATTGCAAAAACACAGGCTTTTCATATTCTAAGTTAACTTGGAGACCTATGTGTGTAAACAAGCATCACAGTACTATTTTTAAAGCACTAAATGATTGAGGCATACCACTTCCTTAAGCATATGTATAAATCATGTTAATGTAGCTGTGTCTTTCTTCATAGCTGTAACTTCTGAATACTTTTTTCTTCACCCCTCATGAAATATATAGTAACTTTAAAAAGGCTGTATATAATTAGCTTTGTGGAAACTGTCAGTAGATAAACACTTGGTTGGTTTTCCTCTGAAAATCTAGTACTTCATTACATCCTTAGTATTATTCTTATTCATTTTTTTAATCCTATATCAAAGAGAACTCCTGTCTGAACTGCATTATCCAGGGATACTCTTAAAGAGTAAACCTTTCTTAATTTTTCTTCTCAGATTGAACTTCTCAAACACCTTCCTGAAAGTGCAAGCACAGAGCAAAGCCTCCTCAGAGAGCTGCAGCTTTTAAGGTAATACACTTTCAAATAACTAAATAACTCAGCCGATATACATGGAATAGGACTGATCAGGAAATGGCCATTGTGATATTTATTTACACATTTTATATTTAGAAAACTTGTAATAATTTAAAAATATTCTAAAACTTGTTTATATTCCAGGTTAACTAATAATCAATTAGAGAAAGAAAAAGCAGAACTTGCTCACCAGGTGGATAACTGTAAGCACCACATACACACACGTCTAAGTGAAGGTCCTGCAGCTGGTAATAATTTTCTATACCTAAATTAAAGATCTTCCTATATTTTTGTGCTTAAAACTACTTTTCCTTAGTGTATGTGTGCAAAAATATAATAAATCTCCAGAATGATTTGTATTAATGCTAGAGCAATGTAAACTGAAGCAGGCTAAGGTCTTTGATTTTTGAATACTTATATAAGCCTTTTATAAAGAAGTATTAGTAAAAACCTTCGTAATTAATTATATTGAATAAGAGGCTGTATGTAGTTCATGCCACTGTTTGCTTTATAAACCTCAAAAGACTGCTTGTAAGTTGTCAGTCATTCACTGAAACTGTCTTGCCTCCCTCTTTTGCCTCAGGTTCTGAGCTGCCAGAAAATAAGTAACTACTTCTAGATACAGCTACAATTAATAAGATGTTTATACTATGTTATTTCTGAATTTCCTGCATTTAATTCAGGGAAACTGTATATGTTGTATTTCTCAAGGATGTGCTAGTAGACTGGCTACTGGAGTGTTGCATTCAGTCCCTGGAACTAGACACCAACACCTAATTTGTACAAGAACTAAAGAAAAGTCCAGGTGACTTGAATTCTTGGTGGTTGTTGATCCCAGTTCAGTTTACACACTTGAACAGTTTCAGCTTTCAGGAGATGTAGAATTACTGTAACAAGATTGTTCATGTCATTCATTTCAATTACCTTATATTTCACAACAAATGATCATTAATTTTGTAGGACATAATGAAATTAGAGAGAATGATAAAAATGACAAGTTAATGACAGAAGTAGCTGACCTCCGGACACAGCTGAAAGCCTCAGAGTTGGAAAACCAGCAATTAAAGGTGAGTTGCAAGGATCATCCTAGGCAAGATGATGAGCAGAATTATGGTTAGCTAGAAAGAGCTGTTTATAGCTAAAGTAACATTTAGTGACAAAGTAAACTTCTAAATATTATCTTTATGAAGCCTATTTTGTTGTTAGTGAACGTGCTGTTCACAGGTAGATTTCTGTCTCTCTAGAGAACACAGTCCTTCACCACTTAGTCTCCTAAGATAAAGGCCAAAAAAAAGCTGCTGTTGACATGTCTATCCTAAGTTGTGGATAAAATACTCCTTCATTCTTTTTAATAGGAAGAAATAAAAAAGCTGAGAAGAGAACTAGAAAACTTTGACTCTTCCTTTTTTGAAGAACTTGAGGATCTGAAATATAACTACAACGAAGAAGTAAAAAAAAATATTATCTTAGAAGAGAGATTAAAGAAGCTTTCTGAAGAGTTCGGCATTCAAGTGGATAGTCCAGGTGATGTTTCTGTTGATCAGGCTAGTGTATAGTATCCTCAGGACTGATAGACAAAATAAATTCTGGAGCAGTTACATAATAATGATATTTTTGTCCGTTTTTATCTTGGAGTGATACAAGCCTTTTAAATTTGCAGTAGTTTGGCACATACCATATGATCAGTATATACAGCAGTCAACATAAAACTGAGTTTTACCTCTCCCAACTGCATTACAATGTTATATTTTAATTCAGAGCAGTAATTTGGCTAATACACAGCTGTCAGCTGAAGCTGAGACTTTGGACTTATCCTAAAAGCTGAGAAACACTTAAAATACGTTAAGTATGCTAAATTCCGTATCATATCAATAAGAATATGTAATTTGTTCTTGCTGTCTCGTGCTGTTAAGACTTTTTAACTATGGACTCAGGGTCAATGTGCTACATGTTTGTTCTTGCATCCCTGGTTACTTTTACCTCAATTTTAGAAGATCCAAGAAGAAAAAATTGAAAATTAAGTTACAGTATTTCAGCTAAACTAATGATATTTTTGTAGATAAATTATTTTTCCTTTTGTATATTTTATATAGCTGGATATATACTTCTGCAACACAAATAAAATAAGCCAACTCAAACAATCATGCACTGTCACCTTTATTATTTATATACCATTTTACTTAATATGCCCTTGAAGTTTCCCAATTGAGATGCAGTCTGAAAAATAGTATTATTAAGCCACGACTCTCTTAATGGCTTTTCTATTATATACTCTTTTTGTTTCAAAATAGTGGAAATACCTGTAGGATTTAGCTTAATTAAGTTTTCAAGTAATTGCATAATGCTGCAGGTTACAAGTTAAATTATACAGTAAAAAGTTTTCCCCAAAAATAAATTGTTACAACATTAAAGGAAAAAAAAATATTCAGGACTAATTCTGGTCCCACCTGAAATATGTCTTTTACTGTTAAAAAAACAACTCGGTCCTAAATCTGAATCCTACATATGTGTCACAATAATTATAAGTGCAAACTATGGAACTTTGACAGTTGATTGTATTCATTAGCTAAGCTATTAGGACCAGTCCAGTGTTAGACAACCTAGTACTTAAAGTATAACAGTTTCCAAAAATGGTCTCAGAAGTTAAGGATTTTTCAGAACTGAAAATAAACATGCTGAATGCTAGATCTCTGCTCTGGATGTCAGATCTCTTGTTATATAAAATTATTCATTTAGAAAAACCCTAAAATTGTACAGTACCTAGCCTGCTGCCTAAGATAGATTATTTGTAAAGAGTTCTGTGGTACACAATTAAAAGGAATGCAGCACATATGACAACATTAAAAAAAAAAATTTCAAGCATCAAACTTGATATCTTTGAGTCTATCAAATCTCTGACCATCCAAGTTTGAAAAATGGTGAAACAAACTCTTTGGTTCAAAGTCACAATCATACTTAGCACTATTAAAAGAAATTACAACAGGCTGAGAACTCAGGTATGTCTCTGCAAGTGGCCAGCGTAAACCAAGATGATGGCGATGGAGCTAAAATAAAAAGAAGTAGGATCAGTTTAGAGATCTTGATATAGTAGCCCAACAGTTCCCAACTTGGGGGAGATGTGCTTTAATTCTAGGATTCTCTGCATTAGGGCATTTATAACCATTAATCAGTTATCGGAGTAACACAAGTAACAGTGAAGCACAAAAGGCAAACAAGAACCAAGGTTTCCTACACAGCTTCAAAAATAATATATACTTGCTAATTAAAAATCACATTCTTATTAACAATACTTGTCAACATTACAAGAAATGCATTTTTAAAAATATATATGTATTAAGCTTTAAAATGTTGAGCAACTCCCATGCAGAGAGGCAGAGAATATCTATCTTCTCACTTAATTTACATTATTAGTATAATGTAGATAACAACAAAGTTTAGCAAGTTGTCTTAGTGATTAACTGGCTTGACTAATTCTACTAATCCCTGATGTGCTGATTACTAAAGAATTTGGAAAACAAGAAACAAAGTGAATATCTCTCAATACTTCACATATTATGAATTATTACAGTGCTTTCCACTTGTCCATCAATATTTACCTTGACTAAACACCCATCACGGCAATGCCACACAATTCCTTCAACTTTACCCTCACTGCAACCTTCAAGCCAAGACACTATGTCATTTTGTTTCAAAGTAGGTGGATTCTTTATTTCAAATGCTCCATGCGGTACAAGCAGATGTACTGGCTGCTTCTTGGTTCCTAATCCTATATTAAAAGAAACAAAACAAAACCTTCATGATAGTTACATACAATAACTTAAGATTTTCCTCACTTTTATTTATGGCAACATTAAAAACACTCTAGAAAGATAGACTTCTATTAGATACAACAACATTGTCCTGCCTTTAAGAGAAAACTTAAATATACTTTTGAAGTATTAAATGTCTTCTCATATAACTTTTTATTTATATAAAATAAACATAATAGAGGTTTATACAGTTGTCTGCTTTGTTCTTATGGTCACCTCCTCAGTAACCAAAAAGCTACTAGCTAAATTCTTAATGTTTCGAATCATGAGCAATAGCACAAACATCTTAAACTCCTGAAAATCTTCTGTATTTTCTTATGAATATGGATTAGTATTTAAGTCAGGCTGTTAACAAATACGTTTCCTCTTCATGGACTGTTCAATGCAAATCTTCATCTAAGAATACAACTGTTAGGTTATTTGTTGCAATTCCTTTACATTCTGAGGAAATGCTTACATGAGAACTTGTATTTTTTTTCTCTCCATCCTTGCAAGTTATCCTAACAGCAAACCTCAACAGTTCCAACTCCCTTGTGCTCATAATCAATTGTGGGGTTTTTTGTTACAAGGATTTTAAAGGGAGAAGCCATGATCAAAATATAGTTTAAATTATATTTACTTTAAAAAAAGTATTAATAATATTTTAAAATTTAAAAATTACAACTTATGACTACCTCTAGGGAGTAAAAGAAAAGTGGCTGAGTGAGATTTTCTATTTAACAGCTTTCGAATACACAGCATCTGAAGAGAAAGTAAAAAATAAAGTCACAAAAAGGCACAAACAAAAATATATTAATATTTTAATACTCACATTTTAAACAGCTTTTCCAGTCACAACTTTTTCTAATGACTAAAGCAAAGGATTGTATAGCAATTCCTAAAGAACATGCACGTGTAAAGAAGTTTAATAGACATAGTCTCAGCTTTTTGAGGTATTTTTGGGTGTGTTCTTTGAGTTAGCTCTTTCTCTCCTTTCTAAAAAGGTTATATTGCTACCTTAGAACTTTTTAAAAAAAAAACTTATACAAAGAAAATGCATAAGTGTCAGTCAAAAATATCACTAAACAAAAAAGTATTTAAGAACAGACTGTACAAACTTACCATAGGGATTTGCATTAATATTAGTCCCAATGAGCTCCAGTGTTTGTTCTAAAATTTCTGATAAAGGCACTGGACTGATTTCCAGAAGCCCAGGGTCAGCATGGTGTTTCAATACCAGTGCAATTTCAGCCTTGTAGTTTACAACAGATGAGTGCCAGCAATAGTGCTTACTATTCTTCTCCACAGGCACCCAACCTATGAGAAAATACTGAATTTTACTGAAGTAATATCTGAAGGTAACAAATGAGTATTTAGAACTGTATATGCATTAAAAATAACCCACAATTAACTATAAAGAGCAACAAGAAAAACAGCGTTGCATCTCAGAGAAATGTTTGCGTTACTCCGACATGTCACTGTTGTCACTGTTGCCTTCAGCTGATGCCCTTTAAGTGTAAAGCAAACTGCAATTCTTTTTTGGTGTGTCAGAACAACAAAGTCTTTCTGGATAGCGAATGAATAACATTCCAGTTGTCTTCTGAGTAGGTTACTAATTCTAGTTCACCTCAAAAAATTCATATTCCCCCTCCCACACATACACTTTACCTATGCTGCATCGTAGGTACTTGGCATATGTCCATCTTCATCAGGCAAAGGATTACCATTAGAGAACTCTAGGTCCTTTGCTGGAATCCAAGTATCTGGAACAGGCTTGAAATCCTCTTGAACATTCCAGACAAATTCTAGGCACATAAATGTGACATTTAGCTTCTGGCAAACTGTTACACAATTTTACTGTTTTGATCACCTTTCAATGCACGTATTAAAATACCATTGATCTAAACCTTGTTTTACAGACAGTAGTCCCAGTTACTTTGTACAAGCACTATCATGTAGCACATTTCATCAGTCTGCAATTAGTAGGGTTTAAGGAAGCACAGTAACCTTTTAAGTAGTTTAAAAGAAGATTAAAAAATAGCTACCTAAATAGACAGCATTATATTTAAACTAGAGCAAGAGAAGGAGAATTGACTAGACTATTTCAATTGGAAGG
>JANIJG010004248.1:21572-54048 GCA_024611175.1 Megaceryle torquata | reverse complement strand
AAAGAAAAGAAAAGAAAAGAAAAGAAAAGAAAAGAAAAGAAAAGAAAAGAAAAGAAAAGAAAAGAAAAGAAAAGAGCTGATGTTCCATCTGCCAAGGACCCAAAGGCATTCCTTTCCCTTGGAAGAGCAAATCAAAGAAATGAATTTAGTTCTTTCAGGTTATTTAAAACTTCAATCATTTAGATGTTTATTAGATGCAGGAAAGACATTGTGAAGATTTATTTTTTATGCCTAGCATTTTGTTAGGCAAGATGTTAAATCAGCCACCCGGGTAGGAAAGGAAAGAAAAGTCACAAAGTATTAACAGTTCACAGTATATCTTGTTCTAGTAGAAGTCTGTGGAGAAGGAAGAAAATATTGGAGGTCTCACCTTCCTAGTACATCCTTCCCATACATGAAAATAAAACATCTACATTCACACTGAACAGTGGACATCTGGTTTAAGGCAGGCTGAGCACTGTGTCATAGAGGCTGTCAGCCCATGGCCTGAGGTTCAGCTGTAGCTAAGGCTCAGATATCTGTCCTGGCCAAGATCAGTGTACTTCAGGATATAACCTGTAGCATGGTTGGCCTTACCCATGACCACTGCCTCCAACCTGAGTGAACAGGGGGTTGTGTCTGTGCTGAGCAAGCTCTATAAGTGGTCTCTGGCTACATCATGCAATGTGGATACTGGGCAAGTCCTGTCACGAGAGCAGATTTGCTCTCTCCTGGCTTCCCAAGTTACCCCAGAGGAGTGAAAAAGAGCCAGAGCATTAATCTACTTACCCTTGCACCAGCCTGCAGAACTGGCTGGATGCACCAGAGGGATGGTGCAGCCTGCGTGTGCAAACCTGTGTGCTGGAGATCTGCATGAAGGATTGTGCCTCAAGGGTTGCAATCCCCCAGCTCCTCCAGAGCTTGTCTGGCTCCACACTGCTCCTCAAAGGCCCTGGGCTCATCTGCACACAGCAGTCGCATGAGACCTCAGCAGAAGTTTTAAGATTCTTCAGGCCAAGATCAGAATGCCCCAACCCCCATCTTCTCTCCAACAAGGAATCAAGGAAGCTCAGAGTGGGAGTGAGATATAGGATACAATACAAGGTAATGTATTTAGTCTAAACATCAGCATTCCTGCTGCAAAACTCTTGGCCAAGCTAAAGCTTTAAAACTTCAACAGGGATAAAGGAGTGAGTTGTTATCATTGCTATGAACAACACAAATTAAGTGTGTGTTTTCAAAAAGATCTGCACCCTAGTACCCAACAAATTACTAATAGAAACAGATAAATCATTCACCTAGCTGAAAATTTCTCCAAAAAGCACTGTTTCTCAACTGTAACAAATAAGTGTTCTGTTTATGTTACAAGACAAGCAATACAAGAGAGTATACCCTTCTGCTAATGGATTTTCTTACTTTCAAAATTAATTACTCCAGCAAGACTGTGAAATGCAAAATACAAAATATTTTTATGCTTTTTTGCTACTGATGAAAAAAATTATTACATTTGTAGGGAGCTTTTAATTTAAAAAATTAAAACCCTCTCATTTATCTTTGTACTTTAATTTGCTATTATGCAAGTAGAAGGGGGTTTGTTATGTCACTTTAGAAAACAAAATAGGGTTATCGCATCTTGGCTGTATAATGGCTTTCATGTAATACATTAGGAATATGGTTTTTTGACGTGGGCACTGATATTTTTCATCTCATTTGCCAGGTTGCAGATCCTAAGGCCAAGGAAGATTCTGTGGGTTTTGTGTTTGGGGTTTTTGTTGTTTCTTTTTTTAAGAGCTGATCAAGTTCAGGTATGACTTCATGGATGTGTATTTACAATTCAAGAAAGCAGACAATGGAGGTAGAAAAGTTGTATCTAAACAAGCTGTGTTGTATGGCACCTTAAAGTGCTATGCAGGTCCATGTCCTCAAAGCAGTCTCTGAGCAGGCTGGTACTCAGATTCACTTCTCAGAGAGCTTCCCAGCTGAGACATTAACCTGGGAAGGACTCAGCCTCAGTATATTGAGTTTAACACACTTGAATTTAGGAAATGAGGCCACCTAGGACTTTTTTTTTACTATTGTTGCTGGGTTTTTTAAGACTAGGATTGAAAAAAGGACTTTCAGAAAAAGCTGAGAAGTGAACCACCATAAGAAATACCATTATGGCAGTAGTAGAGAAAATGAGAAGATAAACCAATCAGGAAAGCCAGGGAAAAGATGATAAAGGAATCTTGTGGTTAGTTGTGTCAATAGCTGTTATCAATAACCATCAAACAGGGTGGATTTCAGCCTTAGTGTAACTCTTGAAGCAACACCAGACATTGCATTACTGAGTGCAGTTATTTTCAGTATACATTTAAACATAAACTGTTATTAAAACTGATATGGTGACTTGAAAACTTCTGAAGTGCCAAGCAAATATAATTTGGCTATCATTTAGTGGGAAGAAATATACCATTTGCTCAGGAATAAGTAAAGATAAGCTGATGGGAAATTTTAACAGTGAAGGAGGAGAGAAACATGCTTTCTTTTTCTAACTTAGAGAATGGCCATTTCAGCACTATCGTGTATTGAGTCTCCTAAATACAAAATACCAACAATATAAAATACATGGGGACATTTCTATGTATAATAAAAATCAGGACAGTGAAATTCAATAGGAATGCAGAATTTGGCATGTAAGTGCTTACCAGATTGTCTGCGCCAGACTTTTCACTAAGACACCAAAACCAGTATGCTTTCTCTTGATAAAAGTCCATTTCAGATCAAGAACTTCCCTGGTTCCTGCTTGGGTTTAAGTTCAGCCCTGTGCTTGAGCCTAACAGACTGCTTCTGCCACTGTCAGTGTCTCTTCGTTTTATTATTTTTTTCCTGTTATAAGCAGTTGCAGATTATAATAGCTAGCCAAGATTTTGCTAAGATTACACTGAGCAGTGGTTATCTACATCCTGAAAATACTCAGATCCCACTGACAAGCTGAGTTGAGTCCTGCTGGTATTCATGGGAATTAATTCTTGGAACTAAGTATGAAGTCACATGTGCACTGGGACAAACATGCAAACATCTTGGCACAGCCAAATGAGAAAGATACATGTCAGCCCTTTTTACCCATCTTTCACACTCCTGAACTGCACCTTCCTGACACTTATCCAGAGCATCTCAGACAGTTAATAGACCCTCTGTAAGTCAGTTCAGCTCATTAAAATGATTGAAACTTAACCTCATAGAAAACCCAACTAAAAAAAATCACTAGACAAAAAACCAATTTAAAAATAGGTGAATGGTTCACCAGCATGGCCGTTGAACAAGTTTTCCAAAGGTGTGCAGGTTTTCACGATGAAAGTAAAGTAAGTGACTGTAGACCCAGGGAAGAAAGATGGTTGATTGCAAGAGAAGGGAATAGGAATCCCTCTTTTTCAGCAGTGGCTTGTTACTGTGGTTCACCCTCAGTACAAAATATTAAACTGAGTTTATAAAGGGCGCTAAGATTTTTGCAGGCTCATGGCATAAGACCCACTTTTACTTTGTGTTAAAATAACCCAAATCAATCAAAACACCAATTTAATAAAAAGATGAAAAGTTAAAGGGGTGTGCAGGCAGACTTATTGCATACTATTATTAAGTTAATGGAATTTAAATAATTAATGCTGTGATGTACAGAACATCATTTATCAATGACAAGTTGTAACTTCTTTCTAAAAAGGTCTAGGCAGCTTCAAAAATCAGGTCAATGGAAATCTCTCTGTCTCCCTGCTTCCACTATCTGCTTAAATGACAGTTTGCCAGCAGAAGCAAAGTTATCTATTAAATGAAGTGTTCTGCATTAATATCAGTACAATATGAGGTTATATGGCTTTTCCAAAACCACAGCACTTTTTAGTAGGGGATGTCAAGAACCTCAGAGCTGTGTTTAAAAAAGGTGACCATTTGCTTTTTCCTACCTGTTGCTATTCAGCCACAGTCAGGCGCTGAATGGTGGAAGAAGGCTTACAAGAAAGGGGTGCAACATTATCTGACAAAGAGTGGTTAGTAAAAGTAATTACATTAGTGCCTCTGGATGGGAGGGACCACTGTGTCAGCTGCCATCTGTGGAGCAATGGACTTGTGCTGATCCTTTCACAATAGGTTGTCAGCCGTAGGTGAGGAACAGAAAACACAATGAACCGGAACACCTCCTTGGACTGCCAAAATAATGTGTAACACCACAAAAAATTAATCAGCCAACTCTGACTTTTGTACGGTGGATGTGCTGCCAAACATCTGGCCAAAAAGGAAAGACATTTGTTTATGGAAAGAAATTTCAAATCAGACCAAATCTCCCTCAAAGTTTACTTATCTTCATGATCCTCCGAAACTTAGTGTCTTTTCTTCTCTTGGCTTTTTTATGTGCTTACCTATCATCACAAAAACCTAATGATTCATTCTGTTTAATTAGATCTCACTTAGAGTTCCTGGCTCATGGACTGTCCTTCAATTGCACAGAGGCAAACCACTACTTCGATAACATGTCTCCAAGCACTTCTTTAATTTCAACCCATAGATTTGACCCCCAGAGATAAAAGATTCCACTTTAGACCCTATAATAAAATTAGCCTGCCCATAGCAAGACCAGTGTAAGCTCTGAAAAATTAAGTTGATGTTATACTACCTCAAAATTTTGGCATAGGTGAATCTCTGTGGGTAGTTGAGAACTTTTAAAACCTCATTTTATGTTGCTGAAAGACAGGATGCAACTGCAAGAGCCAGAGAAGTTCCATCTGTTGGTCTATGCAAAATCAATGGTTTAAACACAACAGTAACTATAAAGACAATTGCAACTGTAAGTATCATTGATAAGGCTTAGGAGATGGCATATTCTCAGCAGGGGTCCAAATTCTCCTGAGGTGCAAGCAGTTCCAGTATTATGCATAAGGAATGTATTTAATTAAAAGCTGTATTTCTTTTGATCCTTTGCAGACTCAGTTTTGACTCAGCAACCAACATGTAGCCATCTGTACTGATTCTACTTCAAAATTCCCAGTTTGTGCTCCTCCACCCTGTCTTTTTCTTTTTTTCTCACATTTCCTGATATTCAAACCTCAAGTCACACCCAAACCAAAAATAATTGTATTTTGAATGAGGTCAAGCCTCATGATCTCATTCTGAACGTGACCAAATGAGTCCAGTAGTTCCAGTGCCCCTGGTGCTTATGAGCAGTCCCCATTTCCCAGTGGCTCAGCTGAATGGCTAAATGGGAGTGAACTCACATGCTCAAAGGAGACTATTTGTCAGTGTCTAAATCTTTGGCAAACATCTCACTGTGCTTCTCAAAATATTTCTGGAGTTACAGGAGATCTCCAGACTATTGGATCATTGTTATGTATTTGGAAACAACTGTATTTAAGAAGCTCTCATCACTTCCATCAGTATCTGTTCTACGAGCCACTGGTTAACACATAATCAAAGCCTGGAAAGCTTGTTATACCTTATTCCAAGCAAGGCCACTGCAGAGTCTGTAGTACATTAGACATTCATATTAGAGCAGATTACTTGGCAAACTAAATTTGAACAGTGCCAAATACATTTTAATAAGACATAATATCCTAACTAGGTTTTATCATTTAAATGCTTTCATAATCAATGGCTATATTTAATGTGGAAACTTAACAGTAAGGAAAACATTAATCTTCTTTTCATTCACAATTTACAACTCAGAAAGAGGAAGCAATATCAGTCATAATCTTGATTTCTTGTGTTTATGGTGTGCAATGTATTTCATTACTGGTTACTAATAATATGATGCAATGTCCATTCTAGTTTGGAGTTCTCTGATGCATTTCAGATTATGTGGTGAAGAGTTCACTGAAAAGAAACCCTTTTACATACAGTTTAAGGTACATCCTCTCTTTATAAAAACTTACCATAAAATATAGTAAATTCAAACACAGAATTTTTATTGTAGTTTTAGTTTAAAAGAAGGACAAATTTCACAAGATTATTTGCCCTCACATTTTTATATTCTTATGAGTCAGAGATGCTTGCCAGTTTTGGAACTAAAATAAGCCCAAAATTGTGAAGATACACCAGATCTTAGCAATGGTGTCTCATCACCCACCTGTTTCTCAGACAACTATTTTTTAAGCATGCTTATTGCCAAATATATCAATTGCCATCAAGCTTTTCTGAAGGGAAGAAGACAGACTTGTATCCATGCCAGGAGCATCTTCTTTTGAAGTGAAAGCAGCTCACATACTCCACTGCTGAACATTTAGAAAGGCAAGTTCTCACCTAGGGGTATTTGTCACCCTTCATTCAGGCTGAAGTTTCTGCTGAAACCAAAGATGATTAGCATCCTCATTTCATAATACAGAGTCTGAACAATCTGTAAATAAATAAGTAAATAACAATTCTTACAGTATTTTACAAAGATGAGCTTCAATTATTATTCAAATATAATTTTAGTCTGCCTGCCCATAAATGAGATATTTATTTAAATGTCACTGTCTTTCTATTATACTTTGTGCCTTTTTCAGTTCCATGTCCCATGTTTATGCAATACCTTTTACTGGTGCAGGCCCGGAGTTGTTTTTTTTTTTTTTTTACATCTCTTTTGTTTTGACAGCATCTGAAGCAAAAATAATGCAGAAGGAGAATAACATTACTCAAGAAGGTGGAGTTCAGTATCATGCAAGGAAGAAGCTGGACAATAAGTAGGATCGTCACCATGGACTTCAGGAGAGCTAACTTTGATCTCTTCAAAGACCTCCTTGGAGGAATCCCATGAGTTAGGACTCTAGAAGTGAGAGTGCCCAAGAGAGATGGTTAATATTTAAGCACTACTTTCTTCAAGATTGGTGCATTCCTATGAGTAAAACCAAGTAGAGGTTGCAGGAGACCTGCATGGATGAGCAAGGAGCTTCTAGAAAAAATCAAATGGAAGAATGAAATTACAGTATGTGGAAAGAGGGACTGGTCACTTGGGAGCAATCCAGGAACATTGCCAGAGTATGTAGGGATGCAACAAGGAATGCTAAAGCCCTCTTGAAATTAAATCTGGCAAATCATGTAAAAGACAACAAGGAGGGCTTCTTCAAGTACATCAGTAGTGGAATGAAGACTAGAGAAAATGTGGTCCTGCTGATGAATGAGGTGGGTGCCCTGGTGACAGATGATACAAAGAAGGTGGAATTACTAAATGCCTTCTTTGCTTCAGTGTTTACTGTTAAGACTGGCCCTCAGGAATCCTAGTCCCTTGAGGTAAGAGAGAAAGTCTGATGGAAAGAAGACTCTCCCTTGGTCAAGAAGGATTGGGTTAGAGATCATTTAGTCAAACTTAACACCCACAAATCCATGGGCCCCGATGAGTTCCACCCACAAGTGCTGAGGGAGCTGGCTGATGTTATTGCTAATCCACTCTCCGCTGGAGTTTACTTCTCTGGAGACTTTCAAAACCCTCTTGGACACGTTCCTGTGCAACCTGATCTAGATGAACCTGCTTTGGCAGGGGTGTTGGATGTGATGATCTCCAGAGGTCCCTCTAATCCCTACCATTCTGTGATTCTGTGTGAAATAAAAACAGTTAGACCAAATTTATTTCCTCTTATATTGAAAACACTGCCTGGATTGAGTAGGAACCACAGGTCATTGCAGTTAACTGTCAGCAATTAGGATATAAAGAGAAACTCATCCAGGCCACAGCAAGGGCCTCCATTTTGCAATGGTCTCAACATAGATGGCGGAGCTACACTGACTATCAGCAAACAAGTGCAGGCACAGCACAGGGTCAATGTATCCATATTACTTGTATGCTCAGGCGACACTATTGTGCTCTCAGTCAGGTGTGTCTGTACAGGAGCCCCTCTTCATGTTTCAAGGGCCTGTACATGTGTTTCTGCACTTCTTTATAGCTCTCATCCACAAATTTTAACTTCTGCTGTCTCAGTATCTCAGTTTATTTTGGGGGTCTAATTTTTGGACCTTTGCGCTTTACATGCATACTAACCATAGCAAATAAATCCTGAAAATCAGACTAGCCTGATAGGAAAAGCTGAAGACAACTGATCTTATACATAGTATTTTGGTTTTTGCTCTTCATTTACAATTAAACATTTCTCAGATAACTTATCTGAGGGAGGGAAAAAAAAAATATCATCAAATCTTCCTATCAACCTCAAGTCTAACTTGGCAAATTATTTCTAACACAGAGTTATTAGATAACTTTCTAAATCAACAATTTATTTCACTAGAAGTGTTTAAAACAGTTGTGCTTTGCTCATAAAAATGTTTTATTCTAAGTTGATTTTTTACAATGCTACTAATTAGGTGTGTTAATTTGCTGTATAGGTGTCCTTGGTGTCCTGGCTCAATTACTCTCAACTGTTGTTTTTCTGTTGATGGGAAGCTAATCTTTAAAATACAGTTACTTTTCCTATGGCTTTTCATGGCTTCTCAAAAATATTGTAGATAGCTGCTAAGCCTGCTGATGTCTAGCAGGGTAAAAAGAAAAGAAATGTATAATCCTTTACTATGTATCTTATGTAAGACTATTATCTGTCAGCTTCTCTCAAATCATCTGCTACTTCCTGAGGAGTTAGCTTTCCTAAAATATAACTTGACAGTCTCATATATTCCAGATATATCCTTTTCATGGATACCTTATCCTTGAAAATTGGACATAATAAGGTCCTATTACATTTATCTTAGCGCCAAGGAATTATATTTGAGTATGAAATAAAAAAGGGGAAAAAATAATAAATATATCTTCCAATGATAATAATAATCACTATAGAGAATCCACACAGCCAAGATGCAACCATATGGCTGCTGTGCTTAAATAAGGATATTAGTTTCACTAAACTTTCTAGATAGTCACTGCACTTAGCTAAAGTGGTCTTCAACACCCACTAGATGAAACTGATTCTCTGTTGACTACAGAAAAGACGGGGAAATTATACTTCTAACCTGGATGCAAATATTTTTAATTATGTTAATGGAGATTATAAAGGTGAAAATTTTCATTTGAGAATAGACCAAGTTTTACCTACTTTGGTGTCAAACCTACTTTGGAAGTCATTTATTCCAGCTGTGAATAGTGAATTGAAGCTGTGACATGAGCAAAGATGGATAATTTTTTACGTGCATTTTCAGCCCCTTTTCAAAACAGAATTTATAAAATACCTGCATTCTTACAGCAGCACATACATGAATTGTACTGCAAGGCACTTGGATATTTCAGCTATTGTCTATACCTTGGGCAAAGAATTCTTAGCAAATATGGCACAAAGCAAAGCCTACAGACAGAGGATTTAATGAAAACAAAACAAACAGCACCACAATACAAAATATTCATTTGTGTGTCTTTTTGTGTACATGTATGTGGCTACGTCTCTGTTCAAAACTCACGATATGCTGACCTGTTAAAGTTTTAAAAAACTCACCACAGAGGATTGAATGTCATTTGTTATGTCATAGGCAGATTCAAAGCCTCTTTTTCATAAGTATTGTCTTCCAGAATGTCAGTGTTCTGCCTGGTTATAAAAGTTTGCCTTCTGTCCAAGGAATGTCTGCTCAGCTTAATCATGCCTGAGTCTCTTGGAAAACAAAGCAGAAAACTGCACATTAGCATCTAAGCTTTTTGTTCTGTTGTTTCTTCTCCTTCTTCTTTTCTTTCCCACGAAGTACTTTCTCTGGTTTTGATGAAGGCGGCAGCATACACCAGAAATATTCAACTAGAATTGCTAGTACTCTCACTTTGTTGTTTTCCTAGCAAGAAAGTATCATGTTCCTAACAGACAATAATTTTGTTCATCTGTGGCACTTCTAAGATGACTTGTGAAATTGCTGTTTTGGAAGAGTTTTTAAAAGAAATTTGGAAATTTTCAGACAAAACACAGTACTACCTCTGCTATCTGGATCCTATCCCAACAGAGAAAGAATGACAGACAAAAATTCTTCAGTGATAGTTCCCAGTCTTGTGTTTTAGTAAGCAATGCATCTTCCTCTTCTTTGTTCCTCAGAATGGTGTTCTTCATCATAGCAGCACCTTTTCACTGTATTCTCTTTAATACAGAATTATTCTTCAGTTCTGTTGCTTCACACCAGGCTCCTGTAGCAAACTAGCCAGTTTCCTCCTAAAGTCTGTTCAGTGCATGCTAGCAAGTAATCAATTCTACATCTTATACAGTGCAGCAATTCCATAGCCTCTCAGTATAGTCTTCAGTTACATCCAAGAGTGGGGAAGAGATCAAACGATTACATACTCTCAGTGTGGCAACATTAGATTGCCAAAATGCAAGTATAAGGAACTACCCTGCCAGTAATTGAAATGTGTCTTTAAGACACTTTGACATCTATAATGAATTTACACATATAAATGATCTAAAGGTGACTTAATACATCTTACATGACTTGAAAGAGTTTGAAAATCAAGTCATCAGAAGGATAGGAAACTAGATGCAACCCATTTCCACAGTCAAAAGCAGCTAAAATTAGTAGTAGGTATCTGTTCTGTTTGATGTTTGTCATGTGTTCTGAGACATATTAATGCAGATCGAACCTCTGACTCTGTAATTGCTGTATGAAAATGATACCAAGGCCCCTACACCAGCTTACATAGCAGCAAGGTTTTGGCCTTAGTTATGGAGTTGAAATTATATTTCCCATACCAAGGCATGTTCTTCAAACTGCAGACTAGAGAGTTCCAAAATCTGGGTGGGCCACCATGCTCGCTAGAACATCCCCATTGTGTTTGAGACTGGATTTCATTTAAGTTCTGTTTCTTCTGTCTTGCAAAGGATAATACATGTGGACATCTTATGTGAGATGAAAAAAGAGCATCCTATGAATTGGCTGGGACAAAACTGTTCAAGACCAAAGCCAGGCTAATCCTATTCAGGAGTGCTTTCTTCACTTCTAGGACAATCTCAAGATCTGCTCATAAGAAAAGGAAAATTTGGTTTTATGCCATCTTTGTGCCACCCTGTAATCAGATCTGCAAGGGTGTGCTGGAGGTGGCTTCATCTGGTTTGGTTAAATCTGCAGCCCATAAGCTCTGCTTCCTACAACTGGTGCTTCCTTTCTTGAAAGCCATTCATCTAAGCTTAGATCAATGGTTTCTCCTCCCCCCACCATCCTAATCAACAGACTCTGAGTCCCTGCTTTTACCTCATATGGAAAGTTAACACTTAATGGATCCTTGTCTGTATCCCTATAATTCCTCAACCATAAGAACCTATTGATATGCCTTTTATAGCATGGCCCAGTCTGACAGTAGAAACTCCAAGTCAACGTTTACACAGTTATGTGTGGACTTCAGTAAAACATTTTGCAGTAGATGAAGGGCTGTGAACAAGAACATTATTTCAGATTCATACTAAAGACTGCTTTCAGATATGAGATTATAACCAGTCGAAAGTAGACAGCATTTCAGACTTACTGGGAGAGCAGAATAGCATACACTGACTGCCAATATCACTTCACAATGTACTGTCTGCTTCAGGAATGGGTAGTAGCTTTACTATGGTGATTTACTAACTATCCTAGACTGAAGGCAGAGTTTGGGATGTGGAATCTGAAGCAACCACAGGTCTTTTCTAATTTTACTCAAATATCTGTAGCTTCAAAAGACAATAATGGCATCCAAGAATATCCAGATTTTTATGGTGTCCTCGTCAGGACCTTTTGAAATACAGAAAAAGTGTAACCCCTCCACTGAGCAGTACCTCCAACCATTTCAAAACACCAGAACTCACAAGAAAAAGCCAAGAACAGCTCAAGGCTGTCACAATCAGATACAACAGTGTCAAAAATGGTGTCTGGGGCTGAAGTGAAGCCAATGAAGATGAACACAGAGAAAATCAAGGAACAATAATCTAAAATTTTCAAGAATTGTACCTTATAGATTGGTTGATGACATTACTGGTTTTGTTTGTTTGTTTAGTTTTTTATTTTATTATATAATTTTATTTCTAATATCCATTGGATATCCATCCTAATATCCTTCACATAGTTTTACACTATCTGCATGTTGCCACAAAGCTCGTTACTAAGCATTTTTACTTATCTGATAATGATATCATCACCAGTGACCTCACTCACCAGCTCCCTGAGAAACATTTTGTAAAATGTTTTGCTGAAGTCCAAATAAATGATATCAAGACTGTCCCCTTCTGTTATTATGCAAATCACTGATTCTCTCTCAAAATGAAAGAAAAAATATCTGAAACATCTAGCAAGATACATGTTCATTTGGTGTTTGCTCAACATCTTTTTTTCCTCTGAACACTTAGACAATTTCTTCTTTGACAAGTGACTTGGTTTATTATACCTGGATTTTCTTCTGCTAATTATGCAAAGGCAGGTACATTAGCCTCTGAGAAATCAGGCAATGAGAGACAGAGCAGGCAGTGTTCAAGGCCTCAGAGATAAGATGTTATTTCTGATTTTACCACTGGCCATCCCTGAGATAGTGGGCAGGACAACTTGTAAAGTTGCAGTTTTCCTCTCAATCTTCTATCTCTTTCAATGTTTTGCTCTCTGGAGCAATGAATGTCTTTTATTAGGTATTTACAATGTACCTTGCAGAGTAGAATCTAAGTACAACTCGATATCACTGAGTTGTATCTAACCTACTACACAGAATTAATGATAATAAAAAAATGTAGATGGACATAGGTGAATAATGAGGTATAGTATGAAGTGTAGGTTAAACCATAGATGATGATCAAAGTAAGAGAGAAAGTAAGTGCTCTGAATGGTAAAGTTTGGAAGCCCTGTTTTTACAAGTCACATCCCTTAATACAGATGTAAGGCCATAAAATTTTGTCCCCATTGTTCAAAGCTAAGAAGCAGATCAAGGAAGACTTTTTGTAAAGATTTACTTGGAATTTTCTTGGCAAGCACAGGCCCAAGCAAGCAATCTTTGCCCCAGCAGAAGGGGCATCAGACCCAAATCTCTGTGAAATAGCCTCTGATCTATTTATTTTTCACTATTTTTCTTCCTGAATAACTCAGATACATCTGTAAACATTGACTTAAACCCTCTGTTTTCCTTTATGACCATGCACGCTATGTTCTGCTTTCAAACCATTTAAGTTCACACAGAAGAATTCTTTTTATTTTTATGGAGTAATTTGCTATGCAGAGGCTGGTCTTTTCATTTTCAGATTTCTAATGTTTTCAAGTATCTAAAACAGGAGGGCTTTTTTTTCCACTTTATGGAAAAAAACCAAGCTGGCAGATTTCAGGGCTTAATTTCTTTATAACAATAGATTTAATACAAAACACATTTTTTATTGTAATAAAAAAATAAATAAAGGAAGCAATATGCATTTGAAAATTCTGCCAAACAAGGCAATGTTTGTTTATTCTTAACAAGAGCATCTAATATATTTTTATGTTGGTATAGACTTTTTGCATGTATTATATTTAGATATACGTGTGAGTGTATACACAATTACTTCAGTTTAATTTGATTTAATTATATAGCCCATAAGACTAGAAGTAAGATTTATGTTGAGGAGTTCTGCATGTTATTATTCCCTTTTTGTTGTTCTTTGACTAATCATTGTGATAAATTTTTTTATTGTTACTGGAGGTTGTCTTTTTTTTTTCCCCAGGACATTATTTCTACCTTACTGAATAACATTGATGCTCTTCCTGTGGTCCAAATGCAATGGAAAGGGTTAGTGTTTTCCTCAAAGACCAAACAATTAAATTTTCTGAATAACCATTAATATGCAGGCATTAATTTTGTTGGAAACTAGCCTCCCATTGACTTTCATAAAAGTTGGCCTTAAGAGAACAAGAGACTTGAGAATCTTTAGACTCAAGTTTCTTCAATGCTATGCTTCCTTGCCAGTGGGGTTACACAAATATTTTAAGCTCATCCAAATCTTAGTGAAATGTGTCCATTGGCTTGACAGTTCCTGGGATCAACACCTTTACCAACCATATACCAGACTGGAGCTATATTGCCAAAAGTAATAGATGTTTCTTTAAAATTGTGTACTGCCTCTTTCAGTGATATGATAGAAATCTAATTAATTGGACAGAATAATAAATACATACAAATCTGCAGGCATCAATAAGCCTCATGGGACCTGAAGGCTCAGTACATTGGTAATGGAAGAATCACCACTGAATCAAATCCAAAATTGCTTATTAGAAGTAGATTTTTGTTGCCATTTGACCTGGAGTTATTCGAAACAGGTAAGTCATCTTCAATTTTTTTTTTGGTTGTTTGACAGACAAAAAGTATTGGATCTTATCAGTATCAGGAATGACATTTGTCAGAACACAAAAATTATTGGAAGTGATTACCAAAAGCACCTCCTTACCTAGAAAAAATGTCTTCTGACTTCTTAACCTGCCCAGCAGAGAAGAATGTGAGAAGGTCTGTCTGCCAGGCATGGTCATATTATTAGTCCTTGAAGGAATGGCGACAAAATGGACCACGTAACTTGTAGTGTCCACGTAGTGGTTATGAACCTTTTCAAGATTTGTTAACTTCACCTTAAAAAGAAGTAGGTGTGAGTTCATATAACTTTTATTGGAAGTATTGCTGTGATTGCTAGAAATGTTCTAACTTCCAGATTAAATTTTTTTCATGGCCTAGCCTGATGTATAGGCTACACAGATGAATATATAGAAATGTCATAGTATAATATAAACTCATATGAATCCTAAAGAGCCTCCTTCCCTCTAAGATAATACTGCAGTAAATTCAGTAACTTTTCATCTTATTGCAAAGGAATACATTGCAGCAGGAGGTAAACTTGGTGGAAAATAACTTTCCTGTTCCAGGAAAGTTTTTGAAATTGCAAAATTCACATTCTACACTGAGCCAAACCCAAGACCTTTCAATTTTTTTGTATTTTTTCCATGGGAAAATAAGAAGAAAACATGATCGGAATAGCTGCAAGTCCAGTAATTTAGGACCTTCCTCTGGGACTTAGGAAACCCAGGTCCAAGTCTAAGCTGTGAAGTAATCTAAACAGGGACTTGAATTTCATTCCCCCACATCCTGGGAGATGTGCATAACAGTCAGGTTACTAGTGGTTCTGGCTCAATCTCTTTTTGATCAGAAATTCCACAGTAGACTCCAAAAAACCTCTCCTGTCTAAAAGGCATATACTTTCCACAGAAAGTCTGGGTATTGATGAACGGACTTCTTTTAACAAGAAATTACTTTGTTGAAAAAAAAAAAAATCATCTAACTGAAGATAACAACTCTTAGATGTTATGAAAAATTATGTTCCTTACCACACTCAGTCCTTGGTGTTTTGGTAACCCACTGTGCCAGAATAGTGGGGTTAGTCTTTGTGTTCTGATCATTTTTACCAATTTGGGTAATTATTTTTCCCCCATCTAAGTTTAATCTTACATTTCAATTGGATACAGGATTATTCTTCATTTCATGACTTAAACTATAATATTCTGTTGTTTTGTACTGTTGAACAGCTGCTTAGCTCTGTGAAAATAAGAACCATGTGTTCCACCCCAGAGGTGGCTGGCATTTCAGTGGTAAATGAATTCATCCTTGCTTTTTAAACTGTTTTTGGATTCAAGTGTTATGTAGATATAAGATATTTATTGTTTCAGTTTTATTAAGCCTTGCTCCCAGCTAAGAGGACTAGAGCCAGAATCTGGAGAAAGGACCACCCCCTATGATCAATAATAGGTCAACACAGGATTCAAAGAATTCCTCCATGGTAGGTAACTAAAAACATATTAGGCAAAAAAAGTATCTTCAGACAACTAAGCCTGCAAGTGAATGAAGAGTGTGACAAATTTCTGTCTCTAGAAAAGAAGGCATCATTAATCATGAAAATATATCCACAAGACCTTTGATTCAGGAACTTGTAACTTGCAAGTCACCCAAAGTCAAGATGTAAAACGCAGCAATTGTATTGATAGCATTAGTCTTGTTCTTTTCCAACACAAAAACATTTATTTATCCATGTAGCATTCCTCTGGGGGAAAAAAAAAAAAAAAAAAAAAGTGTCCTTCTCTTGCAAAAGATCTCCATAGAAACCTTTTGAATCTTAGGAAGTCATCCTCAGGAATGAAGCTTGGAGCTTGTGAATTCTATTGATCAAAAGTGTTACAAATAGACTACTTTTCTGTGTTCCAGTTGCAACTAGTTAAATTAGTGTCATTCACAATCCAAAGGCCTTAAAAATTGCAGGAATTTTCACTTACTGCAGTGAATATTGAATTAGCTCAGTAGTCTGTGTCTAGACTTACCCACAATAAATCCGTATCATTCAGAACCTGTGGAAGCATGTCTCTCCAGATCATTCTCCTTAGTTTCTGAAACCTGGAGAGGGAATAGAAAGATCGTAATATACTTGGGCCTTGCCCTAATTCAGAGATGGAATATAACAACAACACATATTTACATTTAAGAGCTGGGAAGCTCTGGACAAAAGATCTTGACTCCATAAGACAAAGTTCTAGTAGCATTTTTCAAGTATGTTTTAGCCCAAACACAAACAAGGCTCTCATCAACAACCAGGATCACAACAACTCTTTTGCAGATGCATAAGTGCTGGGAACCTTCATCCTCTGCTGGAGTGAGGAACTGCTCAAGGCAGTAAGTTCCATGACGGAAAGATGGTTCATGTGATGGCGACTCTGTCCGGCCACAAGGCCAGCAATGAGTTTTCAGATCTGCCAACTGTGACTGGTCATGATAAAAAGGCAGAATATGGTTTGATGAAGGAACTGTGTATGAATCTAAGAGGAAGAAAAGAAACAGAGTAAAGAAACAGCCTGTTGTTTTGGGGTTTTTTTCCTACAGATTTAGACAAAATCAGAATTTATGCACTTTTTTTTTTAAAGGAGAGATAAAAACAAGTATACATGTGACTCTTCTCATCAGTGACTACTCCTAAAAGATGGATATTTCTAAATCTTAAAGTTTGACTTGACTGACTACACTACACATAAAGTAAAAATATTTTAGTTTGTAAAGTATGTCTCATGGAGTACATCAGTCAGTTCAGTTGAAAACTCACACGAGGGTGATGAAAAAAAACTATCACTTTTTTTTGTTTTAGTAAAGTAAGTAATCACCCTCATACCCATCATTTTCTGTAAGCCTCCAGTCATTACCAGTGAAATCCCACAGGCTTACTTTAGAGTAATTTATGTTGATTTACTGTATCTTAACTTCAAAGAATTATTATTAATTTAAGAATGTATTTTCAATCTGTCATTTCCATGGACAAATTAGAAAGAAGCACCTGTATTTTTGGCAATTTCATGCTAAATAAACCATGTGCAGATCATTCATTCTGAAAGAAGTTCTAACACATCCAGATGTCAACTGAATCAAAATTATATCCTACCTTGGTAATCCTCAAACTGTATTCAGTGTCCTACCTGTGGTTCATAAGGCCACAGTAAATCCTAAACAGTTGATCTACAAAACTATGTTTAAAAAAATTTTCTATTTTCAATTGACTGTGCAGAGAGTACACAAAACCTGCAAAAGACAGTATATCCAAAGGCATTTCAGCCCAACAGTATATTTGTTAAAAGACAGAAGACCAAACTTGCAGTTTTGCGTGTTGATCTGTGTACATCTAAAAATGTGTATGTAATAATCACAGACATTTGTAAACTATATGCATGTATAAGGACTGATTCCATTTACAATTGTGCAATGCCATTAACTCAAATGGATTTGTACAGCATTTACTGGGGGCAGAATCTGTCCTAGATAATATTATTGAAATGTTTGGAAATGTCTTCACATACTGTTTATTTTTATTTTACAAAGAACAATGTGCTTCTCTGTTCCAGTTTCAAATCAAAAGTTGTAGGGTGCAACTCTACTGACATCAATGGAATCACAATTACTTACAGCAGGTCTGAATTTATCCCTGTGCATCTATATTCATTTAGCCTTTCTCCCCTGGGGAGAGGAAGAGGGAACTAAAATGTGACAGATATTTGTCATATTGCTCAATGCACTACTGGAAGAAGATCAGATGTTATGCTGATGAGTATGGTATAAATGAACCTTTAAAGAAACTGAAATATTCACCAACAAACATGAATGGACATGCAAGGATTCTTCAGACTACTTTTCTTTATTCACTGAGGACTGCCACTGTCAAAGACATCAAGAAGGACATGGTGTCAGATAACCAAACACCTGCTCTGTATTGTCCTCCATGATCTACACAATGTCAGCAACACATCTTACCATGATTGGAGATTTATATTCCAAAATTAATAGTAATTAGTTCTTTTTATGTGTAAGTGGGTTTTTTTAAGACAACTCACTAGCTGTCTTGCTAATTCACTTGTTACTAGGTGGATGAAAATGTTAATTTCATGTGTGAATACCAATTATTCTTTGACAAAATGAGACAAAATCACTAAGACAGAGACTCATCTTTATTTATATTTGCTTTAGTAGTAAATTTGGCATATATGTTGTGGTATTTTCAAATGCATTTCTAAAGAAGATGTTACTTCTTTTCTACTTGTCCAAATTAGTGATTATTTCTCTGTTTAGGAAAATGCTTGAAAACAATTTGTGTAAGAAAGTGATAGACAAATTAAACACAAGAGATTAGAGGTTCTTTCTGATCTAATGTCATTTACAGTCAACAAAGAGTTGTGGACTACCTCAATGACTGCTGCAGCTAAGAAAACTAGTTCAACTATCGACAACAGCTAAAGTAAATTATTTGCGTTGTTCCCTTCTATTCTGAAATTATTCTCATTCTCTCATTATTTTTGCAAATAGATCTTGTTTCTGTAAAAGTGAACAAATACATGGTACTGCCTCAGTGTGATCCTAGAAGATGTCAGGTGTCCTTAATCTTCTTCCTTGATCATTTAACAACACACAATGGAAACAAAAGAGACTGACCAGATTATACTTACTATTTTTAATTGTAGTCCAAAACTTTTGATTGTGGGAGTTAAATCACACAGACTGAGATAGGCTGTAGACAGCTCTTCACATCTAAACAGTACTAAATTTGAAAAGAAATTCCAGTGTATATCTGAGATGTATTTCATTTACACAATCTCACCACCACATCCAAAACATCTTGAAAGATAACACACTAAGATTTTCATCTAACAGAAACAAACCCAAAAGCTGTTTATTGTAATTTAATAGTAGTACCTATAAAGCTTGAGCAGTACACCTTTGATTGATAGGATTCAAAGATATTTAAAGCATTCAATTTTACAAAAAATCCTTTGTCTTCTAATAGTCTCTTGTTTCCTGTCTTCTTCCATCCCAGCCATAAATAAACAAACAAAAAGGCTTTTTTTAAGGCTTATGAAATTTTCCATTAGCGCATCTTCCCAGCATGGTGTTCCACATGGCCTACTGTTATTAATTGTCTCCATGTGAGTAGACACAATCATTAGAATAACACGGTAATCATAAGGTGGATTTTATTCTCATGATCCATTAAAAATTTGCATCATTGTGTATATCAGTGTTAGGTGACTAACATGTCAGTCATGTAGCTGAGCAGGCAAAGCTCAGACTCTTCCATGACTGTACAGAACACCCTAATGATTCCACAGCATCTACCAATAAATGGATTTTCTTCAATATTTCATCAATCATGTGCTTAATTTTAAACCCAGAGGTTTTGTAAAAACAAAAGTGGCTCTCAATGCTTTATAGGATGGTAAGAATTACCCAGCTTCATTTGACAAGAATTTCAGTATGAATTTAAGTAAATCAAATGCAGTTACCTAGCTAGAAGTCTGCTTGAATCAAGTTCGATGCATTCCAACTTTTACTGTTTGTTGTCATGCAGATGTAAATGGATGTAAGTACAAAGATAGTAGCACCATATTCCCTTAATTGCCTTCCCATGGCAGAAGTTCAATACTCACTTAAAAAGATGATTATTATTGACTGAGACGCCAATCTTTCTTTAATACTCAGGCCTCCTTTGAAAATCTTCCTACCCAAAATTGATCTGTCCAGATAATGCTTATGAACTCTATCAAGAACACACTGTAATTAAAAATGCTGAAAACTAATTAAGTTCAAACAAAAGGTCTGAAATATTTGAAAGAAATAGAGAAGATTAAGCATTCTGTTCAACTGATTGATAGGGGTACTTCTCCCCTCAATACTGTTTGTATTAACTCTGTCATATAAGTTTTAAAAGTTTTAACAAACTAGACCAAAAGTTATCACTCACCATTAAAAAGCAGAAAATAGGACAAGTTAGGAATTAACATACAGTTTGTTTCAACTCTGTGTGAATATGTCCACTAATATTTAACCTCAGATCTAAAGTAAACATGATGACATTAAAACCTAAGAAACTGTTTTTCTGCCTCATTCTAGAACACGTTTGCTAATATTCTTGGGTGTGAATGTATTACTTACACTAGAAAATAACCATGACTCTATTCAGGAGCCAAATTGTAGGTTGAATATAATCCTCTCTGGTGTCCTATCTTGGGAAGACACTCACCAGACATGAATGCAATAAATAAAATGAAGGATATCAACAGGGAGATTACAGACTGTATAAAGCCATTTGTGGTTATCCCAAGTTAGTAAGTGAATTTAAGAGAAGAATTGTCTCTTCCTGTCTTATATAGCTAGTAGCTTTCTTGGAAACTAGAATTTGGGTTAGGTGGAGACTTCTTTTGCATTGCATAGCAGGTCTGTCTTGTTTCTTCCCATTAGTCAATTTGCTCTTTGGAAGGTTCTAATGTTTCACAGTTGTGTCTTTGAAATGTGTTTCAAATAAAGCTTGAGCCAAGAATGCTGTGTATGTCATTTGTGGGGAAAAGCTAAAGACTGCAGGAGCCTGCCATGGTTATGTAACTTGCTTATTTTTATATCTGTTAACTACTGCTTTTGTTAATAAAGTTTATAACAAAAAGTTTTATAGATTTATAAAAAACTAATAATTTTAAAAACAGTCACATTTGGGCATTTTATATGAAGGTTCAATTGTACAAATTTTGCAAATAAAAACCAAAATCCCAGATGATTAACAAAGTATGTGTTTATTTAAACATACAAATAAATACATTTTAAGGGTTTTTTTACTTAGGAAAATCTGAATTCAATATTTGTCTTGCAAGACTTCGAAATCTGAACCATGCTTTTGGAACTCTTAATGCACAGCAAAACAAAGAGAATGGAGTTTCCAAAACTGGAAGGCATATAGGATGACACTTGAGACAATAGGGATATTTCCCAGAAGAAACATGAAAAGGTATAAACTGAGCTAAAACAGACTGTACCCTTTGTGCTCCATTATATTAATCTTCTACTGTAATCTGTAAAAGTCTAAAGATAGATCAGAAATGATAAACCTAGTCAATATGTTCCACAGAGTATTTGAATTGACAAAGCAACGTGACTGTATTAAGAAAATGTAAAGGCTCATCCACCCAACGTGAAGCAAATATTTATGTTGTCACTAACTCTACATGTCCAAATAAAATCAAGGAATTTGCAGGCACCAATGAATTTGTTTTCATTGTTAAAATATGAGAACTATGAGTTGAAATACTGTTTCTGGAATATGTTTCTCTCATCACATTAAGACACTTACACCTGCTCCACACCTACTCTGAAAAAAAAAATGAACAGTCATGACACAGAAAAATGCATGCTAAAATAAGACCAAAAGTAAATCCAGTATGCCTAAAACCCAATGTTGTCATTATCACTAGCCCACAAGGTTTTCAGTATGTCACTACTTAAATCAGAGACAACCAGGCTTGGTTTATTGGCAGGACACCATGCCGAACTCTGAAGAACAGTATCTCATTTGCCATAATTTTGCATATCTATGTATGACGCGTGTGTGTTATACAGTTTGACACAAAAGCCAGCCTGTTTGCATCTGAGCTGGAGAGCTCTATAGTCAAAAATCTATCATTCTCTAAATTATGAATCACGGCTATTTTGTGGAATATTACAGACTTTTTTCCAAGAGTTGAGTTTTTAATAGCCACATAGGTAGACTTGAACCATCATGAATTCATAAATAATCTGTTAATATCTTAAAACACTTTAAATCCCAAGTCATTAAGTCATCTTCCAGTGTTAAATGTACATCTGGATTTCTATGAAATAGTTAAAAACTCATGATAAATTTAGATGAGAGTTTACAGAATTTACTCAGATTTGTAGAAGCTGTGTGGAAATTCTTTCTAATATAACTTTAGACAGAACAAAAAAAACCCCTAACCTTTAAAAAGTTTCTGTAAATAGCAAACATATGATTTGCTTGACTCATTTCTATTTTAAACACTAAAGTATATATTACCCATTTAAAAAATAAAAAAACACAACCAAAAAAACCAGACCTCTAGAAACTGTTTCAAATTTTCAAAGACTGATCAGAAATGACCTCAATGTCTCACAGTAAAAAACCCAAGCAAAATAAAACATCAACAAAGTCCCAAGTTACTTGAAGACAATTACAATTATCACACAGATAATAATTAATTAATTAATAATTATAACAAATCATTCTTTATTGAAGTAACCTCAACTAAACCCCACCTATATGTCTCTGTTTTTTCTCAGTGTTCAGATAAGGGTTTGAATTCAAACTCTGTGGGAAGGAGGAATGGCACGTGTGCCCCAGGGTCAATGATAAACTGATAATGAAACTTAGACAGGAAGATCCATGGACTATTTTTGTCTTTATTTGTATTACTTTTCCATCTTCCTTTCTACTTTGCAGATGATGTCAGTCTTGATACCTTATAAATCGTCATGCCCTCAGATATCTTTCACCTCCACCTTATGCTGTTAACTCAGATTCTCTCAGAATCTGAATTTCTTCAAATCCTTCACCAAAACCCGTATCAGTTGGAATATCAGAAGTTCCTTTCTTTTGCACATTCTTCGGGTCAAGTAGCTTGTCCTTTTATCCATTTCTGTACAGAGTTAAGCACACTTGACAACAATATTCACTGAATAATAAGGTCTCCTAAACTTATTTGGCCAGTCACTGTGCTGGAATGAAGTACAAACTACTTAACACAGAGCTTTAATAACAGTCCATGTTATTACATATATATATATACAAACCACACAATCAATACAAAATTCCACAGCTTTCAGAATTTGGATGACGTCTGTTTCTATGTAAAATTTCTTGATAATTTCTCTACATTTTGATGTAATATAAGTTACATAAATTTCCCTAATGCCTCACTTCAAGGTATGATAGAGGATGCTGTTGTATAATTAGCTTGCAAGAGAAGGTTCTACTCTGATAACATTGTAATGTAACTTGGATTTAACACAGCAAGGAAAGACAAGGTGAAGCTGTATTAGAGGCCAATGGCTTTAATTATAAAATGTGCCTTGAATTAAGGGGATGTCTTCTTCATTGTCTTAAAAGTAGTAATGGTAGTATATAAAGAATGCACCTACCCAACATCAACATAGATATGAATGAGTGGATGTTTTTGAAATATAAAAGATGTTTCCAAAATTCACAGTTTATGACCTACTGAGACAAATCCTTTCTGTCTGCCTTCCTTCAGATAGTTCCTAGCTAATACTCACCTATCTGTGAATAATTTTTATAGTGAATTCCTTAGGAGACAGACCATGATAAACAAATGGTAAATATTAATTATATATATATACACAGAAACAGAATAAACTTTAACTGGAGAGAATTAGATGTTTGAGGCTGCTGCTAGTGCAGCCACGGGCTAACATTTCTAGCAATATGCAATATTTATCATGTTTTCAATCATAAAAGTGATATTCATGTAATATCTTCAAGCTTATCTTCAAGTTAAACCACTTATCCACAGCATATGTGTTCATCCTGGCTCCTACACCTAATTATCACATCATATATGTAAACCATGACTAACTTAATACTTCAGCTGTACAGCAAAAAGGAAAAATACACAGTAATGTGTTCCTTTGGGATAATATGTATGAACTGGAGTTCTGCCTTATTAAACTGTCTGAAAGGTTAAAAGGAGGGTGGTGTGATTATTCTCACCATAACTTTAAAGGTTTTTATTCCTGGTATACTGAAATAGCTATTGTGTATACATGTCATTGCCCTCTGCTGGACCTAATCAAAACAGCTCAATTGTTTATCTCATGGAGTTTACAGAATTGTTTGTAGAATTTTTCCTCAATTTAAAAAAGTTAAGCATCAAGTTCATGTTGTTAGTCAAACAAACATATGAATTTTACTCTTGCAATGTATCCTAATGGCTCAATTGGACTTGCAGAAGCACAAACCTCAAGAAAGAATATAGATGGGAAAAGCTTCAATGACTGTACAGTTCAATCTCTATGACTGTGCTTGATGTGTATAGTAGCTTCTGTTCCTTTTTTGTTCTCATTTTTATACAAAAGCTGTGCTCTTCTGCAGCCATCATTCCAGTCTGGTGTTAGGTTTCATCATCTGCAACCCTCTTTATGTCATCTTTGCTTCAATCTTCAGGCCTGAATCCTTATATCATATGCACAGATTCTAAGCTGATTGCCCTGCTATTTTCATTCCTGCCTTTCTGGCAGCATTTCTGATTTCTGCTCATCTTGAGATTCCATCCACATGACTAGATCAATAATTGTTATTGTTGCTGTTTGGGTTTTAACTTGCCTTTTGACTTTTGCCCTGGGGGCTTTTGAAACAAGTTTAAAGCTTTTTTTACTATGTTAATAAGTTTGTGCCCCAAAATGACCTCCTTGTCTGAGGGACACCATCTATCTTCTATTCCTTTTAGAAAAGAAGGAAGTTGAAAACTTTACAGGCAGTATCTTCAGTTACAATCAAATTCCACAAGTTTAAGCCCTGTAATTTGGGGGTAGAAGATAAGAAAATCTCTTTCTAAACTCACTCTGGTTTTTTAGAGGAAAGATGAGGTTTATTTGATTTGGATAGCCTTTAATTTGGCCAGGTCATAACATTTATAAAATTTTAAAAATCCCAGAATTTTGGTCACTATAATAATAATAACCACTTTTCCCTACGATTTCAATAAGAGAGGTATGAGTCTTTTTTTCAGATCCCTTTAAGTTTACAAGATTAATTTAGAGCTCAAATATATGAGCAGTCAGGCAATAATTTAAATATCTGTATATAGCAATCAAAATACATAGCATAATTCCTGCGTTTTTTTGTAGGATAGCTGTACGCTCAAAGTGGTTTCCTCTGACTGTTCTTTACATCAATGTCTATTTGTGTGCTGTAGAAGCATAGCTCTGTTCCAAGATTTTCCTCCTTTTTCCTAATAGAGAAAGTTTATAGACAAATGTGAAGAGCAATCCTGTGTATACCAGTGGCCAGATTCAGTAGAATTCTGTGGAAACAGCATGTGTATGTTTTCATACTGAATTGGAAAATCTCTTTGTTTTCTGCATCAGACCTTGATTTCAGCTTCTGATTGACCTCTTCAAAATTGACATAACTATTTAGTCATACAGTTACAAAGAATTTCAAGGAGGAATCATACCTGCATCACTTCTGCTATGTTAACATTTATCTGTTGCTGAATATGACAGAAAGGAATTTTCACCTTCCTTGAAAGTCTAGGGGTCACAATGAGAAAATCCTCACTACCTTTCAACCACTTCAGCTCTTACAGAAACTCTTGTAATTAAATCAGATATGGTACTACCTACTTAGCAGCTCTCACCAAGTGATGACTTAATAATCAACATTTTAATATGAAATATCTTGTAAAAAATCAAGTCCCATTTTTCAGGGGAAAACATCAGAATTTGTCTGTCTTATTCTACTGATAGGAATCACACTGTCAATCATCACTTTGAAAAGCCTGATAGTATGATTTACACAGTAAAGTTCATCTAGAATTAACAGAGTTTCCAAAAAAGAGAGACTTACAGACTTTGGCTCTAAGTTTCCTTAAAACTGAGAAAGACTGAGATCCACGGGGTTGATTCCTATTCATTTCTAATTGAAAACATAATTAAAATTTACCAATATTTCCATCAGGCAAATACACTTTATCATGAATGTCAAAAAGAATCTCAAAATCAGGAAGATGACACACAATAACACAAAATTAAACTGAAATTAATTGTTAAATTAGAATAAACATTCAAAGTTTATTTAAATTATCCAAACTATTCAGATCAGTCAAATGGGAACTGATGTCTTGTAAACTCAATTTTTCTGCTTCTTTCTGCATAATCCAGGCTTAGTATGAGGCAGAAAAAAATCAAAACAAATATAAGGAAAACTAGAAGAAACCTAGCAATGTTAATACTATGTTAGAGCTATTTTGTCTATCTATACAATGAGATATATAATAATATATTTATTTTATTTTATTTTATTTTATTTTATTTTATTTTTCACTTACTGCTCGGAAGTCAGAGAGTAATTTAATGAATAGTACAAGCTACATAGGAAAGTTTGGTAAACAGAAGTTTGGAGTTGCCACAAAGATGCTTGGCTTTCCCTTTCTTTCAAACAATTTACCTCACGGTCATGTCCTTTTTTATGTTATAATGGACCGGTAACTTTTCAGCAGCAAATTATCAGTGTTCTGTGGTATAACATCCTTTCTGCAGTCCCACCAATACCAGGAGCCTAATTCAATTATATGATAATCTGCTGCATTCGGTGACCGGTCAAATGTCAGGTGGCAGCTATGCATTATTTCCAAGGGGGAAACTTTAAGATATTTTACAAACATAAAGGTGAATCAAGATCACATACATATGGACAAGACACAAGTGTACTTTTCCCTACATTTTTCATACTAAGAAATCATCCTGTTTATCACTTTTTTTCTCAGGTTATATACATCCCAGCATTTATTGCATAGATACTTCTGATAGAAATAAAAAGACTGGTATGAATGAAATGTGAATGGAAATATGTGTGAGAAAGCAGCAGAAAAAAACATAATGAATGGCACATACTGATGTCCAATGCTGTGACTGACATCAGTCAGGCCAATAGACCTAGAGGAACATGGTATTTCATGGCTACATGAAGGCCTGTACTTCAATGAGGACACAGTACAAATAAGTTACTAGCAGGACACCTGCACAGTGAGGGAGCAAGAGGGAGGATGCAGTGTTACAGCCCTTTGTGTCATGCTCTTCCTGCCATCGCAAAAAGAAGCCAGGGGGTTCACAATAGCTGAGTATATTTGGTATACCTCTGTAGCCTGCCTTTGTGGTCAACGGAGAGAGATAAGCTCCCTAAGCAAGTCTTAAGCCTTGAGCTTTATCTTGACTTTAGCAGAAATGAAAGAATTTACCAAATGAAACTTTAGGAGAACAGATGCGATCTATAGAAGTGATTTTTTATCTCCAGTGTAATTTATTTCCAATTTTTTATGATTACATTAACCAAGAGAATGACTTTACCAGAAAAAAAATAGTGAAAAGTAAATTAAAGCCAAGTTCTAGATGTGTAATAGCTTGTTTTCCAACAGCATGCTTTTGAAACAAATCAGTTTACTAAGAGATTTCATATTCTTTGAGAGGATAAGTGAAAATGTTGTCAGCACTTTCCATTACTAGCTGGTGGATTTGAGACTGATGAGAACTAAAGACCATTAAAATACTGGTGGCAGGAGATAGGAAATATGATGACAAACTGGAGAACTATATTAAGCAATGCCAGAAAAGTAAGCTGTGATAAGACAGACAATAAGTATAGCTATCCCCACAACAGGTGAGTGACGTGATCAGAACACATGAACTAGAAGGAAAGGAGGAAAAATGTTGGATTACTGCTGTAATATAGTGGGAGAACAATCCAGCTAAGAAGCAAAATCTTTTGAGCTCTATACTCCTATGAAAACAGGTAAGAGTAATACTATGGAGAAAATAAAATCTCATCATGAATACCCTATTGCCTCTTTCTGAACTGTTTATTCAAGGCTTTACTGCCCCTGCCTACAATAGGAAGAAGGAAAAAAAAAAAAGGAAGGAAAAAAACCCCCCCAAATTTATCAAAACTTTCTTTCTCTGCACAGGCTGCCAGAGTGTTGTGTGTGCTTCCAGTTAAAGAGAAGCTACAATGCCAAAACCCCTGAGATCCACAGAGTCCCTGGGACTGGCAGCAGCACAAGGCCAAGAACAGACAGGGGCCTTTTTCACACTGACTCTGCAATGTAGTTGCTCTTTTCATATAGAGGATTGGGAGAGTGATCACTTTTGCCCTCCCAAAATGTGTGCCAGGATTGAAGATTTGCCCTTTGAACAGACTGGTCATTTGTTTGGTTCTCTGCCACTATTCAGTCCCGAGACCAAAACACTGTGTTCCCTTTTTCCTCTAATCCAGTTGTGATTAAATATTGTCTGCTATAATACCAATTCTTCAGTAAGATCTACAAGTGAGTAAATGCAGTAGCCCAGTCAAGGTAAAAGATAAAGGTGAAACAGGAAAATTAAGGTCATGGAAGTCAAAGCTCTGGGAGGAAGTGAGAGGCGAAGGGTACATGAAGAGAGAAGATGAAGAAAAGCAGATGAAGCATAAAATAATGCTTCCTTAGCAGGGAAACAATGTTTTGTTTATTTGAAATTCTGTTTTTAAAGGGCTGGTGAAAGAATATAGGAAAATTTGGGGGAACTATTTTGTTAGCTGAGACTTATTTTATGCTGCATTTTCATACAGTTAGATATCTGTAAATAAGTGCAGTTGTATATAAAATTATATTATTAGCATAATTAATTTAAAACTAACTGTAAATAAAGTATCTATGAATACATAAACACTGAGAGTCATTTTCAGAAAACAAAAAGTCTATATATGTTTCATTGTGATATAGCATACACTTTCTTGTAAAATAATTGGAAATAATGATTTATAACATAGAATCATATTTCTATATGATAGAATTATAGAATCTTTAAGGCTGACAAGCACATCAGGGGATCACCTAGTCCAACTCTCCTGCTCAGAGCAGCATCAGCTAGAGCAGGGTGCTCATGGACCATGTCCAGATGGCTTCTGAATAGCTCCACAATCTCTCCGGACAGCCTGTTCCTGTGTTCAACCACTTTCACAGCAATAAGTTTCTTTCACATTTAAATGGAATTTCTTGTTTTTTCAGCTGTCCCAAATTACCTCTTGTCCTGTCACTGACCACTACTGAAAAGAGCTTGGCTCTGTCTTTACCCCACCTGCCACCCCCATCAGGTATTTATTCACACTGGTAAGATCCCCTGAGCCTTCTTTTCTCAATGCTGTACAGTCCCAGCTCCTTCAGCCTCTCCTTTTATGACAAATGTTCCCATCCCTTAATCACCCTTGTGCTCCTTTGCTGCACTCATTATATCACTTAATAGCACTGCAAAGTATAAGTGTTGTTTGACTTCAGCTGAAGCAAAGCTAGACCAAGGCTCTGCACTCTTAAAACCCAGCCATCACTTGCTGAAAACATGTAGAGTATGGCCTTATGCTGGAATTGATCACATCTCTTCTGGGAATGAGTCAAGGTTCTTCCCAGTGAGTGTTTTATTTCAGAGACCACAATTGTATTGCATCATTGTGTTTCAGATGGTGACTTTACTAATTTCTAAAAGAAAATTTTAGTGATGTGGATTGGCTGATGAAATGGAAGGGGTTCCTCCATGTTCAATGCAGATACAACTGGGTTTTTTAGTTTTGATTTTTTTTTCTGGTTTAATTAATAGTAAGGAAAAAGAAAAATTCAAAGGCAAGGGACTATCTGGAGACTGTTCCTTATATCTCTGACATTTGTTTTGTGAATGCTAGTATCTAAAGTATTTCTACATAGTGGCCCATGTGCAACAGGAGGGGTGGACTCTTCCTTACTTGCACTGAGGGCAGCCTTGCTAGGGAGTGGTAGGGTCATGAGTGATGTGTCTGGAAGCCCCTTCAGGCCAACCAGGCTCCAGGAAACCAGGTTCCAGGTGACTCATCTGATCACTAATTCATGGATATAACAGCAGGTACCACCGCTGAGTTACCTGGTTTAAGTTAGGCTTGTTCTGAGAGTACTTGGCACTGTGAGCTCCACAGAGGACTACAGATTTTTCTTTTCTGAAATTCAAAAGGACTCTGGCAGGAGGTAAGCAATCACTGCACTAAAGGTAAGTACCTGACCCACCATGACCAGTAGCACAGTTTTAGACTCATAGCATTTCTGCTTGAAACTCTATATGCCAAAGATGTTTGAGATATCTCCACACATTAAAAAGGTTTCATAAAATACACAACTGAATGTAGGTTCCTGAAATGTTGCTGAACAGAACTCCAGGAATGCAAATATTTTATTGAATACTGCTTCTTAGGGCTGAAAATCCATCTGTAAAATAAAGATAATAATACATTGCCTCCCAGCAGCTATATGCAAAATCTTCCAAAAAAATCCCACTCTCAAGACCAGAATGAATGTCTTTCAGAGTTATAGTACAAGGCACAGGGTGCCTCCTAAGTGGAAGTCTACTTAAAGCATTTGCAAAACCCTGGTCTTGGAACTAAGATCAGCTAATGCCCAAGAGGATTTCTTGGGCCAATCTCTAAATGCTGCTACACTGACCACTTAAATCTCTATGGGGAAACCAGCAAATAGACAGCCAAGACACTGCTCCCAGTCTTCCTCTCCCTCCCCTCCCCAAGACTCTGAGAGACATTTCTCTGAGAAATGTCATCTGTGGCATAGAACTTCTTTAATTAAAGATGACAATTCAAGTGAGGCAGAATGGGATGTTATATCTCCCAGCTTGCCATTTATAATTGTGAGGAGGTCAGTCACAATCAGAGCTGTGTGCTCTAGAATCCTGTTTTCCTTTCCAAAATTTAGTATTTAAATGGAGAGTGTGTTTAAAATAGTGTTTTCTGTATTAGATTTTGTTTTTCATATTAATTCCCATCGGCTGCAGTGACACTTGCATGCAAGAGCACATTCGATCAGCTTCAGACTTCCTCATTGCTGAGCTAAGCCAGAAAAACCCTCCTGACTGCAGCAGAAATGTTAGCAATAATCCTAGAGAAATCATGTGTTGCCAGCATTTAATGGCTAGCTCTCTGATTAACAATCTGAGGTAAACAGAGGGCAGTTAATAACATAAACCACTGTGGTTTATAATATCGATAATGCCACAAAATGAACAAGTATCAGAGGACTATTGCTGATATAAAGTATATTCAACAACTCGCACTAGCAATGTTATCTATTTAAAGGAAAAAAGATACAGCATCAGTTGTTCCACACGATTAACAACCCTATTTTTCCTTTCAGAATGCAGCTCTTTTGGCTATGTTTACATTTTTACTTTTGGATCGATACAAACTTTATAGTGCAGGATTTTTTCTCTGCTCCTCTCACAGCAGTAAGAAATACCAGCACAGTCAATATACAGAATTGCCTGGCTCAGCACCAGAGGAGATAGTGCTAATCAGAGTAACAGCAGCAAAACTGGAACCAGCCCTTAGAAGGAGAAGGTATTACAGCCTAATTCATTAATCTGTTAAGCTCTTGTGTCAGCGAGAAGTATTCTCTTTAGTTGGGTGTCCTTAATAGGATATATCAGGCTCTGAACCTGAGGCAGTTCACTTTTCAAGTACAGCAAAAACTACCAGGACAGGGAAATGTAAAAAAATCATTTGCTATATATATGCAAGTGGGCGTCATCCAAGCGATCTCCACTGCTGAATGTGAGTTATACTCAAGTTATGCCTGAGCAACTACAAAATATGCTGGGTTTTTTGCATTTGGATATCTGATTGCTAGAAAAATAGGTAGAAAAATAACAATTATGTAACAGCAATAGCCTAATATTGTTAGTCACACACTAAATTCATGGTGCAAATAATTGTGAAGTCTGTCTCTCCATATCCATAGCAGGAGTGACGACACCAGGAAGCAGCATGTCCTCAGAAGTACTTCAGTGGTTTGCAAGGCATGAGGCAGTTAACCCATTCACTAGTATTTCCAGGTTTATGATAATATTAGTAAGCTTCTTCAAACACTGAAAAATTCAAACTAGCTGAAAATCAGGTTTCACAGAGAAGCCAAGGGGAAATAAGCATTTTGTCTCCCAGTTCTTGCACTCCAAGATAAAAAAGCACATACTGTATTCTATAAAGCCAAAGTTTTACCTCAGTGTCACATAAAATAGATCTGAAGAGAATTTAGAGGAAAAGCTGGGGTGGTTTATTATTTTATTTCTATTCTGCTTGTAAACACTGAAGGCCTCTAGAAAGATGGATGAAATTTTTCTCATGCTTTCAATACAAAGCAAAAAAACTGCTCCTGGCTGACATCAGTGATGGAAAGTTTACAGAAAAGGATTTTGTTTCAGAAAGTCTTCAATTTCAAAAAAAAAAAAAAAAAGGATTATCTATTGGAACCTTAAAAACAAACTTACATATGGCTGAAAGAGGAGAATGACAGCTAATATTCCACACTGCATTCAGTAACCAGAATAACATTGTATTTCAAAATTTGCTATAGCAGAAAATGGAGAAATTTCTGGAGTGGTAGCAGCAGGGACAGAGAAAAGGAACAGTGTTTTCAAATAGAAGGTACTACTGGTTGAATTTTTAAAATTATT
>JANIJG010004248.1:0-21472 GCA_024611175.1 Megaceryle torquata | reverse complement strand
AAAATAAAAAGTAATACTGGTTGAATTTTTAAAATTATTTTTTTATATATATATATATTTTTTTTTTTTTTTTTTTTTTACCAAGGTGTCTGCATTGAAAAATGAGGTGAAAGAAAAGAAAATGTTTTTCACTTTGGGACTTTCAAAGAGAAAACTGAACATTTAACTTTTCAATGAAAGCTCTTTTTAAACAAAATTTAAACAAAATGTTTCCTTTCATACTGAATTATTCTGAAAGAGAAGCAGGGTAATTTCTCAAGCAGCTCTACTGACAATTAAATTCTTCAGGATTTCACAACATTGCTTCCTACTGTGTTTCTCCTAACTCCAGAGAAAAACAAATGCAAAGATTTGCAAAGCATTAAAATAATGTCAGGCTTATGATTTATTGTACTTCGCATGATTTAGAGTACCATGTTTACGCCAAGCTGGTAGCACATCTGCAATGGCATTACATGACTTTTCTCAATAAAACAGTGGCAGGAAGCAATTATATAGAAAGGCCCACTAATAGAAGGCATGTAGCCTTTAAAAATAGGAGGCATTAGTTCCTGTATAAAAGTTAAATCAAATCTTGTGGGTCACACTGTAATTACTCTTTTTTTCAAATCTTGTTATGTATAAAGATTATTGATACTTAGAAAGCAAAGAGAAGGGACATCAACAGCAGTGGCAGCTTTGCATTGCTTGCCAGATTCAGAAGTAAACCAAATATTACCTCCATCCATTCACTACAGTTTAGCTGATTACTCTGAACCTAACAAGCTCCTGTCTCCTTGATGTCTACCTGAGAATGGCTTAAAGGAAAAAAAAAAGCTTTGCTCAAAAATGTGCCTTACTGAGCTTCTTGTGGCTCCTGTTGTCAAGGAAACCAAAGCAAATTCCTCTCAGAGAATACCCTAAACTGCTTAAGCCAGCCAGGCTTCAACCTGCTATCAGGAAACGAAACAAAGCCTGAAAACAAACAGGACAACAGGGTTGTAAAGCCCACTGGGGAGAGAAAGAAAAATAAACTACAATCTAAAGCATCTGCTAGCAAAGAATATCTTTCATTTAGGTCAAATCAAGGCTTTTCAATCTCTGTCTATTGTTCCTTCTCTGGAGGAACCCGTTACTTCAGACAAATGGGAGAGAGAATAGGTCTCTTGTTTCAGTTATTGAGTTGATGGTGTTACAAATCATCTGCCTTTTGGAAAACCATCTATTAGTGTTCACTGATCTTTCATGAAAAGGAAGCTGATTAAAATTATTAACAAAATTGTCTTCCACTTTTTATTTTGAAGTGTGATCCTGGCTCAGAGAGGAACAATATCAGTAATTATGACTGGTTTAATCAGATGCCTTTTGTACAATTTTCTCTCTTCCTCTTCCCTCCTCCCTTTCCTATTTTCTTTTCTGCTTTTTCTAATTATAAATCTCAATGGTTTCATTAAATGTTTAGGGCCAAATTCTGCAACTCTGCAGAGCTGGCAAGAAAACAGGCATATGTTAATGTTGCAAAAACATCTATATTACCAGCCTCTGTCCTGGCAAGCCCAGACCCTCCACACTTCATATCCCTCCTCTACAGCACCTTTCCCTGAAGGGATCATTTGTTCCAGGAGTAGAAGATAATGCATGGGGTGCTTAGAGCCCTGTGTACATGGCTTACAGACTGCGATGATCACATCTTCTGATCTTCTGGGCTCACCTTTTCTATCTTCATCATCATTGTATAAAAGAGCTTCACAACCTTAGAATGCACCTTGGTGGACCCACCACAGCCACGAGACACCATGATTGTGCTGAGCTCCCTCTGCCACCTCCATCTGAGGAGTAGGATGGACAAGGTGGGCAAATACTTCATATCAAGCCACTGGCATTTGTAAGTGAGGAAGAGCTCTCTCTCACCCTCAGAGGTGGCTTCCAAGAGCTCTCATGCCAGGTTAAATCTGGTTTACACCACAGGTCTCAAAGAATTTTTCTGATGTAAAAGGAAACCAAATAAAGGTAATTCAGTCTCAGATCAATAGCAGAATACTTCTGAATTAATGCCTTTTTCTGCCATGCTCACAGAAACAGTCTATAAGGCATGGGGTGATTATAAGATGGAAAGCAGTCAAGAATAATTCAGCTGTTACTTGGAATAATAATTAAAAATGAACAAGTCTATAATAGTTGTTCAAAATATACATTTAATTAGACCTCTCTCTGATCCTCTGGTACCATGGCAGAGGACTTCTGAGGAGCTAGAAAAAGGGGTAAATCACAATGATTTTGGGAATGACGCCATAAGAAAGCTGGGAACTAAACTGAAGAACTGCTGTGACTTCCTCTGTGGCCTTAAATAGTCACTTGTGTAACTTATGCTGCAGTCCAGACTTGGCATTTTCCACTCTTGCTTTAATGTTATTTAAATAAATATAGAGGGTTTATTTCCCCTCTGTGCATTTTCTTAAGGTTTTTTAGATAGCAGATAAGAGGAAAATGAGCAAGAATGTGAAAGAACCTGTGTCAGAGAAGCGTGTGAGATTTGGCAAGAAATCTTTGGTGCTATTGTGATTGACCAGCTAAGAATGCAGCAAGAGCCAAACAGCCATCTCTGTGGATTATTTCTGCACAGGGTATTTGTGAGTTTGTTCTTATGGAATTTCACCTGATCCTTCCATTGGGAAGTTGGGATTTGGTCTCCATGTGGACTAGTGGACTGAGGAAAGTTCAACCACCCAAACCTTCAGTTCCTGGCAAACTACTGTACAGTCAGAGCCATCTACACAGCCTGTCTGATACTGTGGGAAAAGCACATTTTTCAATACACATTAGCCATTGTGGAGCTCTGTCTGTATGAGTGAGAAAGGTATATTTTAAATACTCAACAGTCAGCAGATTTTGATGTACTGGAAGTAAATTGTATATTTGGTGTATTTTAAAGGTTGAGGTGGAATTGTCCTGTCTCTGCAAAAATATCTATTAGGTCTTGATTAAATACTTCTATAATAAATTATACTCTCTTTTTAAACACATTTTTCCTCATGCAAAACTGAAGTAAAATTCATAAGGGAAAAGTTAGAGTAAAAAAGCTCTGTTTCTGGTCCCGCCCATTCAGAAACATACAATAGATATTCTGCTGCTCTGGCTGCTGTAGCTTATGAGATCTGCCAGGGTGAGTTTGATAAGAATGCTCAGAAACCATTCACAGTTATATTAAACTCATGTTACATGCTCTGCCTTATCTGGAAGCTTTCACTTCTCCAAGCCCTGTGGAAGCTTTAAGTAACCACAGGCTCCCATGAAATCTCTGTCTCTTGTGGCTTTTAAATAACCCTCACAGAGAAAGAAAGGAGAAATAGTATCCAAGAAATCATTCTGATTTGAGTGAGAAAGGGAAGCAGTGAGAAATACAGCAGCTTTAACCTTTGCTACTTAGAGTTTTTCATGCCCACAAGAAGGGGAGAGCAGAACTGTACCCCAATCTCTGTCCAAATTCTCTACTTCTCATTTTATTTCACTTGTGGACAACTCTTCCATTCTTTAACCACTTGTCTGTTTATCTGATGCTCTGAATAATCACTTCTTCCATTACATAAATTTTCCATTTGCAAACAGTCAATTTCTTCCGTAATTATTATTATTATTTTTACAAACACCAAACTTTAGTTTGGTAACATCTGAAATTCTAATCTGTAGCCTGAAGAGGATCCAAGCTACCATGTTTAAAATGTAAACTAATACTCAGTGGACTTCATTGGGTGAAAATAGAGTGTACTCTACCTGGAGCCAACACTGAATTTCTTACAAATAACACCTGGAAGGAGAACTGTCAGTAGTTCTCTCCAGCTCATGCATCCCTACCACCATCTACTAGTATCAGCTGTTCTTTGGCTCCTTTGGAGGCAAATGGTGTTACTGCATCTGACCATCATGTATGCCATAATATCCCTCTTTTACCTAATGGGGTCATGCATGGGAAGCTGGAAGCACTGTCGAGGCAGATACTAACTTTCCTTGTGATGGCTCAGGGTAGCAAGGGTAGCTTTCCTTTTTGTGACAATATTTCCCCAGGAGTATTGTTCTAAATTCAGTTTTAGAGGAACAGAAGGAATATCCTGAGTGCTGAAGATGTGCAGGAGCTGGTCATAGACAGTAGGCATCCTTCCTGCAAGACATGACTGGAGATGCAGTCACTTCGGGACCAAAATGTCAAACTCCTTATGATGACATGAACTTTTCTGACAGGTTTGAGATGCACAACATTTCCACTCCCCCCCACACAGAATGAAACAGGAACAGAAGCAACAAGGGAATTCTTTGTTGAAAATGAAAGAGGATAGGAAGGAAAGGAAACACGAGATCCATTTTAAATCATTGGAAGCATTCAGCTGTCAAGGGAAAGATGCTGTAAAAGGACCACGTAAAACAAACATTATTATCTTAGTTACAAAAGCTCACTTAATCCTTCTTATTACTAGTGAACCTCAAAAGCAATGCTTCTAATATAACAATTGCTTACAACTAGTTTAAAGCTTAAACCCACAACTCTTTTGAGAAAATATACTGATGCACCATATTCAGTCCAGATACATATTCCTGGGTATGTATAGCCTGGAGCAGACAGTAGAGGTAGTATGAAGGTAGTATGAAGCAGGGTGGGCAGTGGTAGGTTTTATAACCTCCCCAGCAAGTTCTCAAAGGAGTAGATCTGAAGCATTATCTGACATCAGAACATCTGTAATATCTGCTGTTTTAATATCCCGTTTATATGTATTTATTACTCTAGTTGGAAGCCCAAAGTGCTGCTGGTCTTCCTTTTTCTTTTTTATTTCAATCAGTAAGATTGATCTTAATTAGAAGTCTAAAGTTCAATGATAGTTCAAGAAGGAATACCTATAGCTTTGATGGCCTCTTGAAAAGACTACCTGGATTTTGTTTAAAAAATTAGGATAATGTAGGCTTTGTTTTATTTTGCTTATTAAGTTCTATTCCATGCCTGGCTTTAAGGGTTACCTTCTTAGTGAAAACAGCTGTGCATGTCTCTGATAAGCTAATGCTCTACTCAAGTCCCAGGTGTATTCTCCTTGGAACCTGTAATGTGTTACAATCCAACACCTAATAACAGTGGTCATTTTTAACAACATGTGACAACATGAAATAAAACTATTACTTTTTACATTTACAGCTGTATTGTATGATTACAGATTTATGTAAGATTTTTATGTAGCTTAATGCAGAAAAAAAAAAAATCCCAACATGTTCCCATGTTCACAACAACAAATACAACAAAAGTCTTCTTTCCAGGTATGTCTCCATTTTAGTTTGTTTCTAAAAAATACAAATTTCACAGTTTATAAAAATTCAATATTTATTTCAGCCATATTTTTCATTTCCAATATTTCTATGTCATATACCCAGTGAATTAAGGAAAATGCAGCATAGATATCAACTTTGCAGTGGCTGGATTCAGGCCATTGTATGAATGGCCTCTCCTCAGAAATGAACCATTTTACAATAAAGGCGAACATTAACAGAATTCCATGGTACAGATCAATGAGCTATATTTGTGCACATTTTCCCATAGCTCTCCATCTTTACAAAAAACACTAAAGGCAAATTTTAGTAGTCACATGTAGTCAAGACCTGAGCCTCTGACAGCTAAGAATGACCCATTAGCACTAACCATAAATAGTTCTTTAGGTCATATTGCTCTTGCAATTGCAACACACACGCTGGGAAGGCAGGAAACCCAGGTCCTTGCTGCTTTTCCAGCCACAGCCTCACTCTGTGGTAGAGAGCTACCTACCTTGTCTGGTAGGTAACAGAAACACTGTTAACTTTAAGTAGTCTGGAGGCTTTCATTTTTCTTCAACCTCATGGCAGCCTTTTTTAGCTTTTGTGTCTAAGAAAATTTCACCTCTGTTTATGACAGTGCAGGCCTCACCATCTTCTGTTGCATATTTTGGATGTAGAAAGTATTTTAACTATTCATTAAGGTAATTCCTTCATAATTTGAATTTCAAGAAGCATTTACTTCTTGGGTCTTATTCAATGCATCAGTATGAAAAGAAAATGCAAATTAGCAACTTATTTGTACATTTGCTATTTATTCTTCCTTTAAATGACAATGTAAAACATCTTATCTTGCACAGGGATTTAATTTTTCTTTCTGTATTTGTCAGTCATTTTATGTTTGACTGAAATCAGCTACAGGAGAAAGAGCTGTATTAAGCATCTAGGAGGATCCAAGCCCTTTTTGAGTTATATGCATCCTTTTACAAAATAATTTCTACATCATTAACAGAAAAGACTGTATTTACAGAATTTTCACCTTCTTGTTTGGGGAATTTATACACTTTTTGCATGTTGTTGCAACCACTGTTGGTAACACTTGAACTGTTTATGTACAAATCAGGGTGTGCGGGATACTCCTGCAGGTCAGAGCCTAATTCTATGTCATCCATTATGGATTTGTGTGGTCAAAGCAAAGATGCACTTAGTTTTCATGAAAGGTGAATATTGAGCCCAAAATATTAACACAGTAAAATGTTTACAAGAACATATTCTGTTTACTCAAATTGAACTCTGATGCAACGGCTCAGTGTTCTACTTTCCTGATGAAATATAACTGAAGATTCAAAATACATTTCTAGGATTTCAGAGCTGCAAATCAAGAGAAAATTACTGCAAAACACAATGCCATCCATTTGAAGCTCTCAGGAACTTTACCATCAAAATGAGAGATACCTCCATAAAACTAGAGATGCACACTGACTGATTGTTTAACAAAATTAATAGATTAGAAATGCAATCTAGTCAGAAGAGGGTTCCACCATTCATCCATTAATAGAAAAGACTGCATATTGCATTATACGATTATAAACATGAAAGCTCTTCTAGAAAAAGTGTAATGCACAGTAAATAAAAAGGAAATGTGCTTTCCCCCAGGAGGTCTATCTAGTCTGAGTGACAAACATGCCTGTGTCATCCATAGTCAAAGCAGCCAAGCAATTACACCAGGGATATATTTTCTCAGGAGGAAATTGTACAAAAGGGTGTAATGTGCAGTATATATATATATAGATCATGTTCCAAACTGCGTATCCTGCAGTCTGTTCATGGAGGAAAGTCCCAGTAGGCATCAGTAAGGTGGGCAACCTTCTGCCTCTGAGGATACAGGAAGAGAGAGGACAAAGGATGAGGGGAAAAGGGTAGCCAGAAAGGTTTATAATCCCCCCAGTCCCAGCTTTACCACCTCTGCTCCCAATATAGCCACGTAACACACTGGTGATGGCAATTTGCACTGTGGGAAAGTAATGCCTGATACAGATGTCCACGGGCTCTGCTGAGCAGTGAGCTTTGAAGGCAGCAGCCCCAGGCTGCCTGATGGAGGTCAGCCTCTAACCTGAGCCCTTATTTCAGTTTCACTTAGCCTACCATACTTGTTTCATAACAAGGCAGTATCACTAGTGCCATGGCAAGTATGTTTTGGTATCTGTAGTAGACTCTGATGTGTTTTCCCAGTAACAGGCAAGTAGGGACAAAGGTTCATCAGTGAGTAATGAATCCAATGCTAAGGTGGAGACAAGATTTAATTGTTTAAACATAGTCATTGCAGGTATGTATCAACCTTCCCTTTGAAACGTACTGAGCTACAGACGATGGGCACAAAAATTTCGGGTTTTTTTCAATTTAAAGCTTGATCATATCAGCTGCTCCCAGTCTGAGCAGTTACAGGTTCTTTATTTTACTAATTATAAGAGTAATTATACCATTAGTTCTCAGAAAGTAATTTTAATAATTAGGTCAAACACAAAACGACTCCAATCTCATGACATACTAATTTAAATTGTTTGGATATTGTAATTTAGTAGGAGGAGTCAGTACTAGAGTCATTTTGAGGATTGTAAGAAGGAAAATACAGCTGGAGAAAAAACAGAAGATGAATTCTCTGTTGGAGACGTTAGTTGAGTTGTTTCTTGAATGATGTTAAGTGAATAACATTAAAGCTATTTGATAGTGATGACAGATAAAATTATCATGTATTGAAAAATATATTAAAGATTTGATTCATAGGCCATAATTTTGAATGAGCTTACCAACCCTCTTTCTCTATTACTATAGCAGAAGAAGAAAACATTTTCAATTCACCCATCTAATTTCCTTGAGAAATGAATCCATTCATATCTCTGCATGATATATGCTATTCTCAAATCCAGTTTCTAATCTTAGTTGCAACCTCATAAATCTTGAACAAAATTTACAGACACCAGGGGACTTAGGCCACCAAAGCCAATTACAGTGATGTAAAATCCATGTACATGAGATACCTGGATCAAAAGAAGAGAAAAAAAAAAGACTGTTCAGTCCAGGACAGGAAATTGAAGCAATGTCAAAATCACTCCAGACCTGGCTTCCAGCAGTCTGCCTTTATCAATACCTCCATCCATTCATGTCCAGACTGTTTTTTTAGAAAGAGTTTTCATTCTAGTGCATTTTTATGGGACTGCTTGCTCAACAGAGCATTTTTTCAGTGAAAGCAAGTATGAGTGATTGAGGTCCTTGGTACTGCACAGCCCAGGACTGTTTTTTACTAGAAGTCAGAAACACGCCTGCAAAAGTCCAAGAATGAAGGAAATTTATTTTTGGCCAACCATGCTTAATGGGATGTGAGACCATCTGGTCTTGTTCCTTTGGTAGGTTGAATTGTCCTGTAGATGCCTCACTTCCCAGCAAGTCCCATATAAATCAAATCAATAACTGATCAAACTTTTCTGATCATGATGAAGCAGAAAGTCACATTTCACATATCTCTACCTTGTCAAATTATTCAGAATTCTCCTCTCTGAAATACTCAAAAGACAGATAACAGCCACATAGAAATCAAGTCAGACAATTCTTAAAGTCAGGATCCTACTGCCTGCATCTACCCAAAAATGGAATAGAACAGTTATCTTCTCTAATGCTTTGCTGGTATTCAAAGTTATCTTGATTTATATCTTGACCCCTACTATGAGTGCAGTGGAATGGAAAAGTAGGCGTGCAGGCTTTTTACATCACACACAAGGAATAAAGATGAGAAACCTACCACATTTTGTGAAATGTTTTTTGCACTGTTTTGTTCAAGTAGTAAACACTACAGTATAAAAAATAATCTTTACAGGGAAAACATATTCTTCCCAGACCACATCGTCCTCTTAATTTGACATTATAAGTTAAAAATTAATGGGACTGATGGCTTAGTCAAAGAATATGTATTTTTACTAACATAACAGAAGGTTGCTGGAAAGTTTCATTACATTTATTAAAACTATAATTGTCTTTAAAAACATATCTGTGAAGAGTGTGATTTTAGAAATGAGAACTCCCATAGAAGTATGAGAAATTTCTGCATTTCCAATATGTTAAATAAACCAAGTAACTTTGCTCACTGGTTTAATCATTACAAGACACTACTCAGAGTGTGACTAGTATTTTATGAAAATTCTAATTCTTAAAAATTAGTTAGGATATATATTAAATATTTAAAATAAATGTTACTCATGGATCAGATCGAGTTTTCAAATTTTCACCAATATTGTTTCACATTTTTTGCTGCATGTTTTTTCAAAAAATATTTTAAATTCAGGAAAAGTCATTGAGTAATTAGAGAAGTTTATAAAGTTATCTCTGCAAAAATATTCCTAGAAACACTTTTTCTACTGCTTGTGAAAATTACAAAATTCTAAACTAACACTAATGAGACAAATATGGTTGGAGTTAGAGATTTTTACTGTCTAGAAGGAATGTTAGTGCTGGAGAATTTTTAAGCATGTCTACACATAACAGTTATGCCATTTGCAAATCATATGCAAAATAAAACCATTTGCATGCATATGTAACGTGAGATTTAGAACAACTATGAATGCCACAAAAATCCCATGTCACATTCCACAAAAATAAAGATGTTTAGCCATTGCTTTCACTGAATTAATTACTTGTGTTTACAGAAGCACTGACCATACTTTCAGATTTTATTGAGAGAATCCTTATAACTGGATCAGTATCTCCTTTAAAATTGTTTTGCAGAATTGCTCCCATAAGTAACTCAAAGGCTGTCATATTTTTGGAACAAATGTTGTGGTCTTTATACAACAGAATCCAGATTTGTTTTACATAGTAAATGGACATGTAAAAAAATGGACCTTCCAACTTTACATTCTGTGGAGTGGAAATCTCACTGGGGAAAGTGCATCACGTTGACATCACTGCAACTGTAGTTTCCACTCAAGAGTTCCATAAGAATTTTGCTGAAGTAAATTTTTTCCCCCTCAAAGTGAGTACCTCACTTCTTGCATAGACTTGATCACACAAGTGTGGTATTTGCTCCTCATTCCTCAAAGAAGTAAGGACAGTTTGCCATAATAATTTTCAAATGTTGCAGTCTTCTCTTTTTGTCTCATCTGCTGCCATTTACACTGTATCAGCAGCTAGAAAAATTCTAGCCCGAGTCCATCTTGTGTGCTTTTCTGGAGTTCTGTTTGCAGAAGTTATGTTGATGACCAAGACATGAATATCCTGAAATACAACTTGCCACATGTCTTGTGGCATAAACTAATTTTTTTAAAAATCTTAACTCCATAATGTTCTATTTCTCTCTTGGATCTAAATCAACATGTATTCAAGACTTTCAACTATGCAACAGACAGCAACAGGAAAAAGTTGGAAGAGAAGGGATTCCTATTAACTTTAGAGACCATTTAGTCATGAAACCTACCACAAAGTATGTAAGGAACCCATCAATTATAATCAAGCAGTTCAGAGGTCTTCCTAAAAGAATCTGGAATCGGAATAGAAAGAGATATTCAAAACTCTCAAGTGTATTTTGGATAGAGGCAGAAAGCATGAAAGTTATTTTGCTTTTTTGTTGCAATTAATAGCTACTGAATTTTGCAAATATATTTGTGGCAGACCTTTTTCACAGATCATTATGCCTACCTTGCAAGATTTAAGGCAGATACTCCCTAAAGTCCAGGTTGTGAGGGACTAGCTCTGTCAGGAGCAGCACCTTCTAAAATGCCCTCCCAGTTCTGCTGGTCACAAATTCCTTACTGACAGCAATTGATGGTGGAGATCACAAAAGGTTGCTGTATCCAGCTCCCTCTTACTGCACATCCTAATTCAGTTTGAATCACATCCACTTATTCACAGCAGCCTCTGAAATTTCTGTCATCACATCTTTCTCTCATGTCTTCTAGCTTTTGGGTCACTATTTAAACTAATGCCTGATTAATACCTTTTGGCATGCTACTCCTCAGTGGTCAGTGTCAGTCAAACAGTCAAACAGTGTGTCCTGTGGCATGCTCTTTCTCACTGCATCATTTCTATCTTTCCATCACTCCCTTTGTCTTTCTTCTCTGATGGTTCATGGTTCCAACAGTAGGGAAGAGAACTCTGTTCACTGCCTTCACCTATTTTACTCTTCTTCCTCATTATTTTGGTTGTACTGTGAAACAGACTCCAAGACCACTCCAAAAGAGCCTTCAACTTAAGCTCCCATGGTTCTCCTAGAGTTCCTCAGCCCCATTTCATGACTTTTAGGAAGAATCATGACTGACTCAGTTTCAGGTCCAATATACTTTTGATCACAAGAACATCTTCTGGTCTATCCCGATGTCTACTGTAACCTCAAAGTAAAATAGGCAAGTAATGTCTTGAGCATGCTAGAGTATGCATAACAGTCTGAACGTTGAGTCTCCTGGTTTATGTGTGTTGCACAAAAAAAAATACTTGCACACTGAAACTTTCCTGGCCAAACAGACCCACTCCTCCACATCGGTAAGATGCATCAAAACATTGCTGTATGCTTCAGAGCTGCGGTCAGTATCCAGTTCTTCCACCACTCAGTGCAGCTGGACTCAGCCTTGAGACTGCAGACAGTCCTGCCTTCACTGGAACAAAGGTCTGTTTGCTCTGGCAGTTTGGGTAGATTTATTGCAATTTCACAGTTCCGCAACAGTTTTATTGTAGATTATTGTCCGCATGGGGCAAAGAGAAAGTCCAAGAAGGAGATAACCAGGATTCTGCTGGGCTGGGGATGCTTCCTGCAGCAGTTCTCCTTTAGGTGAGATACAACATATTTAACTGCCATAAACCTTTCAAGATTTATTAGAAGCAGGCAAATGTCATTGCCTTCACAGTGAAAAAAAAAAGTACTTTAGTATTCTTGTAATATGCATCACTTCTTTTTTGTGACATCTATGGCCTCTCTTAGTAACTAAAACACAAACAGTGAAAGGCATGTTCCCTACCCCAAGGATCTCATGATCTAATCTTGCAAACAGTGTGCTGGAGGTAGCAATGGTGCCGAGAGAAAGCAGAGGAGACATCTGCAAAATTAAGCAGTTATACACTGAGAACAAGTTCATATCCCACCAAAAAGATCAGGTAGAATAGTTTATGCTGCTTTTATATTTTGGAAGTGACAGAAACTAAGGTTTCTGGTAACTAGCTTCTTGCAGGGTTTCATGGAAGCATATTTCTTAGTCAGGACTTTGATGTCCTAGGTTCAGTGGAGTGAAGGCCACCCAGACACTTAGAAGCCCCACTGTGATAAAAATGTGCTCCTCAGAAGGTGTTCTGTTAATATTCCTATTACCGTATCTCTATTCCCTCTACTTTGTCCTAGTACAAAGGAGAATAAAGGTTACTATTTTCAATGTAGGCATTGTTGTACAAAACACCAGAGCAATGTTGCATGAACTGTTTGCAGACTTTCTGCCAGGCAGTTTTATAGAATCTGGCAATAGTACAGAAATTACTTCAATCTATTTCTTTGGGAATTAATCCATTAGAGTTCGCTCACATCGTATTTTGAGCAATGGAGGGAGTGTTTTGCATAATTTTTAAAAGTACTTAAGAAGTGCCTCAAGTCAGCAGATAAAAATTATGAAGAGTTTATTCCTAGGCTATCCCATATTCAGATCTATAAGAACAATACACCAAATTAAAAGCTGAAAGCACTTTTTAGATCAGAATTAATCTTGGCAATGAATTCGGTATTACCGTGTCAAAATGCTGTTTGGATTTTGGGGTAATGTTTTCTTTTGCTTAACTGATTATTTCCTGGTTATCCTTCAGAAAAACTGAAAAATTTCTATATCTCTGAACTACTCATGATATGTTAAAATACTGGTTCCTCTCAGAATCTTGCCAGCTATGTAGGATTTATTCCTGCAGATAGATGAAATGGAGATCATCCTATCCCTCTGTTTTGTTGTTATCCATTATTGCACCTTATTTAAGAATGTAAATTCAAGTTGTCATGAATCCTCATTCTTTATTGCAACCTTGCAGGTCATACAGAGCTCTCCACATCTCAATCTCTACATTCTGCACTTCACAGAAAGTGAAATAACAGACTTATCTTTCTAAAAATAAGAAAAAAGTCTTTTTTACATGAAAAAAAGAATGCATCTGACTGCTGGCTCTGTGACTGATGTACCATATCTCATCCTATATCACATGATATATCACATACATGTTAGGTGTAATTTCTTAGCCCATTCTCTTTCAATTCACAATTCAGTAGAGGACATTTCAGAGCAGTGGCAACTTCAACTGAATGGATGGCTCCCTGAGAAATTCACAGCAGGACCTCTGTGGAAACCAAATCTGGTGATAAAGGAAAGGTTTCTTATAGATGGGACCTCATTTAAAGGCCACAAATACTTACAGCAAGGCTCTGCAATTGAATGGGACTATCAAAGAAAACAGCAGAATCGCACAGCTAATCGCAGCAACTTCTATGCAAGAATCCACTTAATCTACCCCATTTATTCTGACTCTGATCATTCTGATATGCAATGGTTTTTCTGGTGACTTCACCACCAGTCTCAATGGTGATGATGAAAAAGATAGTGGAAGTACCATAAAGGTTAATGTATCAAGTGTCATTTGTTTACAGCTAAGAAAAGAAAAAAAAAAAAAAAAAAAGTGACGTTAGTAATTTTAAAGGTCAGGAAGCTGTAAAACACTGGCATCAAGTCTATTACAGAGCTCCCTCTAATGGTGTTTCTATTAATACAGTCATACATTGATGGAGGTTCCCAGGTGCTGCGCTTCTTATTTCTGCAGTAACAAAGACTATTCAGGCTGGGTCTGCTTGTAAATGCCTTGCACTGCATCCCCCTCTAAAACAGCTCATGGCTGTTACCGAGCAAGGCCCATATTTTTTTCATTAGACTTTAGAGATTTCTCTCATACCTGAGGATAAATAGGCTAGTTCTGGTGGTGGTACTGGACCATGGCATTGTTGAAGAGAGGAGACAACAGAATAAATATTAAGAGCATTTGTTGTGTTGTTGTTGTTGTTGCATTTTTTCTCACTAATCTCTTTGCCATGTAGAATAAACTAGCTCTTGATTTTTGAATCCTTGAGCCTGGCAATGCTGCTAACATGTAACAGAATTTATATCTGATGATCGTCCAAAATAAACTAACTGTATGTGAAGTGACAGGGGAACTTGGTCATCAGATGCAAATTCTCCACTGCAGGCTAACAATATTGCCAAGGCCAAGTACTGAAAAATCATGAGTAGGATCACCTAAAATCAGAAAATTCTCTTTAAAATCATGACTTACATAAACAAGCAGACTTTGGTTTTGATTGTTTTTTACATTGTCTAGTGGTCCTTGGACCCTACAGGCTACATGTGAGTGATACTTCTTATTTCCAGATTTTTCCTACAATATATAGCCTCAAAACATTTTTCCTTAATATATGAATACTGACATTTTAACAAAAATCATATGATCCCTCAAACTAGGCCTTTAATGGAAACACCAAGACAACCCTTGCAATAAAACTGAGCTAGGGAAAATTGCATGGTCTGAGCAAAGGGCTACTAAATAAAAACTTTGAATCATAATCCTTGCTGAGACAAAAATCTTTTCCTCAGTTCCCAGACAAAAATCTTTGCCTCTAGTTCAACTTCTGTATCCATGCAACAGGATTAGTAGTACTACATGTCAGAGCTTAATGAATACAGCAATTTTATCATTCTTCTTACTCTTGAATGTAAAAAGGCTTTGTAAATTCTATATACAATTATACTATTCTGGTTTATCCTCTAACAGAAAACACAATTGTAGCATCTATTCAGGCTTTTAATTTTCCTAACCAATAAGCCCAAGAAAAGTTTAATTTCTTACAGATGGGACTGTGGAAAATAGAAGAAAAGGTGGGGCACCAAACCCAAAATCAGTGGGATGCCTGCACCCTGTTTCAGTCACCCCAGCTGGTCAAGCTCCCAGGGCTGGATGGCTGGTATGGCACAGCTCTTCCTATCTGTACAAGTGAGATATTCCATTATACATTAAAAAATGTTCTGCAAAATAGATTAGTTTTTTTCTTACTGAAAACAACAGCAACCCAATCCACTGGAAGAAAACTTAATAATTTGTATTACCCAAATAGTAGAACACAGAATATCATTGCAGTTTCATTCACAGTGCTGTTTCCAGACCCACACTTAATGACTTCCTGAGGTAATCTTCATGCTCTAAGATGGTCCCATAAGCAAAGGCACAAATTTAGCACAAGCTACAGTGATTAACTTCAAATCACTAGCTAAAATAATGTGGCGAGATACTTTTGAGCCTGTATCAGAACAATATGCTAGCCAATAAACACTGGCTATCATAGTTTGCATTTAGACCACTCCCTTCATCCAAAACACATTATAAATATCAGACGGTTTTTGCCTCGCCCTTGACAGACAGATAAAACATCTTTTAAGAAAATCCACAGGGAATGAAGGTTGGCATCTGCATTTGCTATTAACAGCCCAAGTGAGAAGTTCAAGGTCCAGTGATTCTGTCACTCATTTCTCCAAATAGCCAAGAGTTGCAGTATTGCAGTTTAAGCACCTGAGTTTGAAACTGCAGTCAAAATCACTTGCATGAATCCATTAGTTTGCTAATGTCCCAGTTTCATGCCCTAACCACTAACTCCTATAGGAAATGCATTACTCGTTATCATAGAAGTCAAGTACATGATTCACACTATCTGGAAGGTTTCATTTTATTCCTGAACAGCATAACTTTCATTTTTCAGATTGTCTGATGTGAACGAATATAAATCACTCTTTAGAGCTGGAACATGTTTTAGGGGGGCAACTTCCCCTTTATTTTGACTTGTACTTCTCCCAGGGGCATATCTGAAGGAAGTTACTGTACACAGAGTGGATGTGGGATTTAGTAAATAGGAAAGACATGAAATTTTAGTGATTTTTGGCAGTTATCCCTTTGTAAATGTTAGTTTTGTCTCTGCAAAGGGTGTGTAACCCTTAGTGAATCAGCCTTTTAGTGTTTTATTTGGTAACAGACTTAATAGTATGTTGTACAGTGTCTAAAGGCTTAAGATTAAAATGATACGTATCCGGTAAAAGGACTGAGCTAATCCCCACCAGCTGGAATACAGTGCTGAGGGGCCCTCCTTTCTGGATGGATTTTGCATTGGAATTAAGACCTCTTCTTAAAACAAATGAAAGAAAGTCTGCAGAAGTGAAGACATACAGTAGTACAGCAAAATAAAGTTGAATCAATAAAGCTACAGAAAATCTTCTTCTTGGCTGGCTCCAATCTTCCAGACTAGCTCTGACAGAGCACCAGTCCTGCTTGCTGCAGTGCTGGGGCAGACAACTCTCTCTTTGCTGTGTGCAGGCAATGGTCTAATAAAAAGCCTTCTTCCCAATTTGGAAAGCATATTACTTTTGGATTCAAATGCTTCCAAAAATATACGAGATGTAGAAAACACTCCTCATTTGCCAGAAACACGTTGGAGTTTTGCTTACATTACATTCTTTCCTCATATATGTTAGAAAAAAAAAAAAAAAGAAAAAGGAAAAAAGAAAATAAAAGAAAAAATGAGAAAGGGGAAAAAAAAACCAAAAGAAACTAATAAACTGAACTAAAAACTTTCAGCACAATGATAAGATATAACTTTGGGTAAAGAGACTGGGAGACATCTCAGTCAATACTGTCTTGAAATCCTATTTTACACCTCTTTCTGAAGTATAAATATGGACCTCATCCAGTTTTCCCAATCTGAACGACTTTGGCTGGGGGAGGTTGGTATGGAAGTCATTTCCCTTTTAGGTGCAGTAGCTGCTTTCCACAGACTCAACAAAGACATGAAATATCATTAACATCTGATTCTGAAAGGCTGACAACCACTTCTTTGTTTTACACAGCCGTCCAGGGAAAGCTGCTGTGTATTACCATATCGCTAGCAAAATTATACCTATTAAGCTCTGATAGGAGCTCTGGAATATTTCTCTCATTTGTTCTGCAATACAGTGATTGAATATGTCTATTGTTTTTACAATAGGCATTTCATAATTTAAATGGATATTGTGTGTAAACATTACTTCTGTTAAAGGTGAGTATTGCTGGGCCAGATGCCTAAGCCTGGCTGACCCATTTGGGACACAGTTTCAAGTTTAAGGGTTGAAAAAAAAGTATTAAAAAGCCAGAAAAAGGTGAGATAATTTGTCCGATGGGTGCTGAATCATACCAGATAATAGTCTTCTTCTTCAAACAAGTTGGAAGACTCTGCAGGCCTCAGCAATGCTTCTCTGCTCTGCAGTGGAAGGAAGCAAGTTGAAAGTCTTGCCTGGGGGATTTCTCAGCTCCAGAACTCACTGGAAGAGAAATAGGGAAATGCCACTTTTTATGTATGCTTATTTCTAAAAAAACAATCAAAGCATTCCTCTAAGTTATTTTAGAAGGTGCAAAAAGCATCTTTGTTTTGCTCTAATTCTCTCTAACAGCCCATCAGGATGATAGTATCAATGTTAAAGTCTTCTATTAGAAATTAAACTTCTTGGCCATATACAAGATAAAAGACGTTAGTGTTTTTATTTTCTTTTTTATTATTATTGTTTTCTTTTTCTTTTTTTTGGTTGACTCAAGTAATGGAGCTAGCTAACTATTTTCAGGACTGAGCAAATCAGTGCAAACGCTGATTATTATTTAAAATACACATTATTGTTGTAAAATAAACTTAATACTATAAATTAAATGCTTTAAATAAAGAGATTTAAATCTGTAGGTCCAAAATGATCCAGTTTTAATCTGTTTCAGGTTCTGAAAGTTTGTAACAATTATAATTACAAACTGCCCGGTTCCTAGTTGAGCACTGTTCTCACCCCAATTTACAGAGAAACTGGTCCCAAAACAAGGAAATGCTTTTGTACAAGGTCAAAAAAAGAGCATTTGTGACAGATCTGGGAAGAGAACTGTTATCTGCTGCCTTCTAGGCATCTGTTTTAACCACGTACTTCCTTTCAATACACTGCAACTTCTTTTACAACCCCAAAACCAAACATTCTTTGCTGCTTGTTTTTCCCTATAAGGCACCTGAAGTCTAAATTGGAAAAAAAGAATGCAAAAACTCTGCACAGGGACTTTATGTCCCTCTTCTGTTCATTTTAATTTAATATGCTGGTGAAAACTTTTCCTGGAAATTCACAGGAATGATGTAGATTGAAGTGTTGCATGAAGACATCTACCACTAGTATCACCAAGTGGCATATTCTTTTAGGAATACTAGGAAATATTTTGTATTATTGTTACACTTTGGAATTTAAAATTCAGCCCTTGGTGCTATTTGCAGGGTAGGTAATGAAAGCAGTGGGGGATACTCTGGCAAAACTTGTCTCTTAAGAGATCTTGTGCTTACAATAGCAGGTAGCCCTGGAAGAAGCATTTGCCTCCATACTGGGTAACCTCCCTCTCCCAGAATTACCGTGTGTATGTGAATAAGATAAATTACATTTGGAATGTAATGCTTCTGCACCACTTTTTTCTCTGTTTACAAGAAGGTATGTTTCAGAGGGATCATTTTACCTTGAAAGGGAGGAAAACCCACTATCAGAGCATGTCAGGAGAAGATGTTAGTTTCAATTCATACTCATGCTGCCTTCACCTGAAATATAATTCCAAGATCAAATACTATGTATTTGATCATATTTGACATATTTTAATAAAAAACAACCAAGGCTGTATTTTGAAATTTATCTTAACAAAATGTAGAGAAAATTCAGTATTTTGATAGATATATTTATGTCTTTCTCAATCATGGGGGAAAAAAAAAAAATGTAAGAGCAAGATATGCTTTCCATACTCTCACTCCATCCCTGGTTTTGCTCACCTCACTAAAGGGACCATTTGCAATCACTTTATTAGCCTCCTTGTTGCCATTATATTCTGAAAGCCCTTCCACTCCAGTGTCTATATTTTCCTGGTGTCAGGAAACTGGTTGCAACTGCTTCAAGTCTCAAAAACTGCTGCTAATACCTCAGAGTCTCTAAAATTTACAGACAGTGTATTAGGCTAAAGTAAAGCGTGCATAGATGCAGTACCATTGGGGTTTTCTTCCTGCTTACAGTGGCTTTTAATTTGCCATATTAAATTAATAGCTGATTTAATAGGCATTTTAATGCAAGGGCTTTTCACGTGAAGTTTCATTACAAATTGCATTGAGGTTTGTGTACAAATATGATGACTCTCACTCAGTTTGGTAGCACAAAATCTAAACTACAGGTCTGTTTTATGAGGCATTTCTTTGTTTAATTAAAAAAAAATTAATGGAAGATTTCTATATTTTTTACTAGATTTAAAGCAAAAACTCCCTAAACCAGACAGTTCATTTTAATACTATGTTTCACACACCCAAATAAGCTTTTAACAGACCTTCTGCTAGGACTCATAACCTTAATTGCATGGATACTGTGAATCAATATCCGATTGTGGAAACAATAAATTTTTTCTCTTATTTTTGGATTCTTTTCTTTATTTGACTTAGCAATTTGGCCTGCTAATATTTTTATAATAATAATAATTTTAAAAAATTGAAAAAAACCACAAAAAACAAAGCCCCCAAAACAAACAAGCAAACATAAACAACAACACCACACAACAAAACCAAACTGCCCAACATGTTTAAATATATTTTGAGGCTGCTGCCATTCTATCTAAATTCCATTAATGCTTAGCTTATCTCTTTAGTTTCAGATCTTCTTTTCCATTTGTCTCAAACCACCCTGGAGTTTTAACATTTTTCTGAAATGTGTTTTCCTTCGTGAGCTTTCTTTACTGGACATTTGTATATCCATGTTGGTGGTACCTGAGAAGAGAAGAACAATATGGGAGGGATGATTAATCTGACCAGAGAGTCAAAACACCTATCAAGTACTTTGGCACCTAAATACTTCTGAGGACGTGAGTCGAACTTCAAACTAGACAGCAGTGGTTTGTTTAAAGTATAATGCAAATAGCTCTCATAAATATTAAGGGCATTTTTTGTCTAAAAGATTGTATATGCAAGGCAGGAGTTTCTGGACAAGATCTCTGCCACATTACAGGTTGTCTGGTGTCAGGACAGAACTTCCTCACAGGTAAGAGGTCAGCCAGATCTGTCATTGCCAGCATGGGGGATGGCAGGGATGCAGGCTGCTCAGCTCTATCTCCATTACTTTTCAGTGGAGCAGGTTTCACTCTTTCATTAGACTGGAAGTAAAGACCAGGTGCACAGCATTGTTATCCTTTGCTAAGTATTTTCTATTCTCCAGCAGGCTGTGGTGCAGGGGAGCTAACACATATCCTCAAATGAGCAAGAGGAAAAGAAAAATTTCTTTTGGTTTGAAATATCAACTCACCACCAGCAGAGATAAGAAGAAAGGCAGTGTGACATATTCAGCTGAAATTGCTATATTGGAAACACCTTCCTAATACAAACTGATCAGTAAAGCTTTAAGAGATGCCCAAATCTCTTCATACATAAGCAGGAACTCAGTTAAAACATGGATGTTTCATAATATAGTATAGTCTGTGAATGTGATAGACAAGAGGGGAAATTGCCATAGAATTAAAATTTTACTTCTACTAGCAAAACTTTACAATACTGCCAGAGGAAATGAATCAACAGAACACAATTCATAAACACACAAGATCAAACAACATTGACATTAAACAGTACCGAGCTTTCAAATGGAAGCAGCACTTAACATATCAATACTTAACAGGAAAATATACTTTCAATTTTTTTCTTTTTTTTTATAAGCAACTACAGGGTGTAAAATATTTTGGATGTTTTAAGAGAAGTTACAGCCTAGGTGAATCTGATAGGGCTACCTTGAGCTGGAATCATGTAGGAGCTATGTATCAGAAAGGAAGCTATAACAGAAGGCCCTCTCCATGGGGATAGAGCATACAAGAATTTATTTTTTCCAGTTGAATATCCAGTTCCCAATGTGAAACCTTAATGAATGGCATCTTACTGTCTGCTTAGATAGATCTTTTGTTGGACTTTTAGATAATATATAATAATTCAATATCAGTACTCATAAAAAATTTTGTTCATGGAAACCAAAGAAAAATAATCTACCTTGCCCAATTTAGGTTCCAATTTAGGTTTAAACACGAAAAATGTTTAATTTTTTAAAATTCCTTATTTGGA
>JANIJG010004245.1:31104-80709 GCA_024611175.1 Megaceryle torquata | reverse complement strand
CCCCAGCTTTCTTGTAGGCTCCCTTAAGATACTGGAAGGCCACAATAAGGTCTCCTCAAAGCCTTCTCTTCTCCGGGCTGAACAACCCAACTCTTTCAGTCTGTACTCATAGGAGAAGTGCTCCAGACCACTGATCATCCTCATGGCTCTTATTTGGACATGTTCCAGCATGTCCTTTTCTTCTGGGATGCTCTCAAGCCAGTCACTGCTCAGCCTGTATCAGTGCTTGGGATTGCCCCAACACAGAGGGAGGACCTTGCAGATGGTCTTGTTGAACCTCATGAGGTTGTCATGGGCCCACCTCTCCAGCCTGTTGAGGTCCCTCTGGATGGCATCCCTTCCCTCCAGTTTGTCAGCTGCCCCACACAGCTTGGTGTCATCAGCAAACTTGCTGAGGGTGCACTCAATGCCACTGTCCATGTCGCTGACAAAGATGTTAAACAAGACTGGTCCCAGTATTGATCCTTGAGGGACTCCACTTGTAACTGGCCTCCACTATGAAATGGACCCATTCACAGACACAATTTGGATGTGGCCATCAAGCCAGTTCTTTATCCACTGAATCGTCCATCCATCGAACCCATATTTTACCAGCTTGATGAGCTCATGGTACTAATTCTGAGATTTAACAAGGAACTGGTCCTCAGATATTCTGATGAAAAGGATTTCAGTATAGTACAAGAGCTCCAAGACAAAACCAGAAGGGAGCAAACCCTGGTAGTTATTGCAAATTGTATTTTCAATGAACAGACAGTATCTGTCAGAGCAAATAAGATGCACTCCATTTTTGTAAAGTGAATGCTAGATTTCTGGTTTGAAGATACAATTTCCCTGATAAAAAAGATGACAGAACAACATTCATGGCTTCAAATTTAGATAATGGGAAAAACAAGGAAATTTTTTGCTTTTAGAATGCTACAGATGTCTGGCATGAGAATAGAGTTTTGTGATTTATAAGCAAGAATTCTTTATAGAAAATTTAGAGAAAATAATTTTCTAAAAATTATCATCTGCATGAATCATTTCAGCAGTAGTCCTTAAAAGTTATTTATTGGAGACCCCAAGAAAATGTCATTAACTTCACAACAGTAACTCTGGCCTGGCTATCAATAAGTGCATATACTAACCACAAAATCTTTGTGTGTGACTTTTATAGGTATGAGCACCTATTAAAGGAGATGTAAATGCTGCCATATATTAAAATCTGAACATAGAGCAGAACATGACTGATGTCCCTGAAACCTATGATTTGATTTCAGAAGTAAGACTAATTTCATACCTCAAAAGGCTTATTTCATCTCATCCATGATAGAACTGGGTATCTCAGAAAGACTACATGTAGAAAACCAGATAAAGAGTCATGATATCTTTACCAAACAGACAGGGATGTTTTAAAGTATTAACATGGCATTCACACACAGCATGAGTTGCTGACTGAATATGAGCTGATTATTAGCGTTGAGCAAATAATCTATCTTTGGAGCACCTTCCCAGGAATTATAATACGCATTGTCTTAAGTTTGCTACTGTAGATATCTAGAAATGGGAGCAGCACTGTGCAGAGCCATGACGATGTAACAGAGTTATTAAATATTAAAACATTTAAAGATAATTAAAAACATCTCAAGTACACAGTGAACCTAATTAAACAGCACGGCTATTCAAGAAGCATTTTTGGTAACATTTTCTGTTTTATATACAAGTTAACACCTACCAAAGCAGCAAAAATTATGTATAATTGATGTACACATAGTGTAAAACACTGCAATGGATGGAAATTGATGTTCCACCTTCTGAATTGTAGGGAGTAGTTTGAAAAACAGGACTTACTGCTAGGAAATTTAACAATAGCTGTGTTTTCTCAGATCAAAGATAAATCCCAGGCCATGCCAGTGGCTTACTGGCCTGTAAGAAAAGGAGAATGATACTTCTTCAGAGCATATCTTTGTCCTCTGAAGATCTGTGGTATAAGATCTGCCTCAATAGTGTATGATGTGATGTTTCTACATGTAACATTCATGTAAAGATTTTCATTTTTCTGCTGCTTTCTGAATCTATATAAAATACTACAACCCACTGCTGTATCAACCAGCTGCACAACTTAATTCCATGGTTTTGAAGAACACATTTGTCTGCTTGCTTTGAATCATCTGCCTACTACAGTTATTTGATGGCCCCTACTTCTTGCTTCTGAAGAGACAGTGAACAATTATTATTCCCTATTTACTTTCTTCATGACACCCAACATATTGTATACATCTTTATCACATTCCCCTTCAGTCTGCTTTTTCAAGTCTGAAAATTCCAATCTGCTTACTCACTGACTCTGCAGAAACTCTTTCACATATATGAGTATTATTTTGCTTTTCTGAATTCTCCTATGTCAATTTTGCAATTTAGGGAGCTGTAAATAAAGGTAGTTACATAGAATTACTCTTACAGGTGATACACTGCAAAAGGACAAGCAGCAACAGACCACTGAATTCAAGGAAAATGGCAGTTAGATACCGAAAAAAAAAAATCACATCAAGAACAGCGATCAAATACTGAAACTGTTTGCCCAGAGAGATTTATGGCAACTGGAGTTGCTAGAATCTCAGCTGTAACAAGGCATTGTGCAACCTGATATAACACCAAAGATGACCCTCCTCTGAGCAAGAAGATTTAAATTACTTTACAGCTCTACAGAATTTGAGAAGCAGGTGCATACAACTTTATACAGTCATATAATGTTTTCTTCTCTATTCTCTGTCCCTTTACTAGCATGTTTTTGAGTTTGATCACTACATAAACAGTGATCTGATATCTTCAAGAACATTTAGACCTTATTTTGAGTGGTAACTCAGAGTTCATTACTGGTGAAAACAAGCACTGTTAGTACAATCTGGTCTGACGGAATGTAATTATACAACATGATGTTAGTACTAAAAAAAAAACCAAACCCAACCAACCAAAAAAAAAAAAAAAAGCAAACCACAACACAAACAACCAACAAAACAAACCAAACAAAAAAGCCCCATAGAATTTATTTGTATAATACTGGTTAACATTAGATTAATTAGATTAGATTAATTTCTTGGAAAGCAGCTAACAGCTGAAGAAGGAAAAAGGTATTTTAGATTAAAAAAAAAAAAAAATCATAAGAACATATAATTCCTCTCCAGAACAATCTGAAACTGAGACTACCCCAGCAATAGCTCAGTCACATACCTGACTTTGTGCTCTGCAAGGAATCGAGGTGACTACTTGCAGCTCCCAAACCCAAGTGTGCAGTTTTTTTAAGAAAAGGTTAATAATCCTGATTTTTTTAATTTTTCTTTTTTTAAAAAAAAGAAGTGACCCCATCCCACTATCTGAAAAAAACCTCTTCAAAAGATATTTCCTCCAGCTCCCATCTATATGAATTTGATTACAAGACCAATGTTTAAGATTTAAGTATATCTGTTCCAAAAAGAATCTGTCTTTATCTTGAAGCTTCTCAATCTACTAACCATAAATTTCTGGAAATAAATTGTTCTGACATCCTTCTAAGAAGGGTCGAGAGTAACAGATGAGGTAGTACAGCAATATAAAATCTTTCCTCACTTTTCCTTCATAGAATTTATGGAGTTTTTACCCACTATGGCTTGGATGACTCCTCTTTTTGCAAGTATTCATACTTGTCTTTCCCGTGTGTAAAAATTAGCATGAATATTGACCACCACCTTTTATTGTCACTGGATTTTTAAATTTAAAGAACAGGATTCCAGACAAGATTAAAAAAAAGCTGAGCAGGTTACTTTGTAATTTTTGTTTGTTTGTTTGTTTTTAAATCACAGTAAATGAAATACCAACTATCAATTTAAAAGAAACTTGGGTAGTGCAAGATGCATTTTGGGATCTTTAACCACAGTACTGAACGGTTTAGTTACCTACTTAAAATGAATTAACAATGCATCAGAAAGCACCACTCCTGAATTGAAAAAAACCCTCTGTTTATCAGACTGGGCTATTAGCTTAATACATATTTCTGGTTTTAAACTGTTCTGTTTAAATTTCTGTTTATAAGGTTCACATTAGTCATAAAATAACCTTCCACTGAAGAAATTATATCCCCACACAGACCAGTTCTAACCTTATTTAAAAGTTTGGGGGTGACTAAAATCCAGTAGATTACTAACATAGTAATTGCAGATTACTAATCTTTCATGAAGAAGACGACTAAGATTTCTAGATCCTGTATACCAGAACAACACTACATTCAATATTTAATATTCAGTACTTCCTCAGCTTCTGACTTCCACAGACAACTAAAACATCTCTATCTTTAAAGCTGTGCTTCAAAATGTATGTAGTTACATAACCAAGTTAGTAAGTGAGAAAAGTTTAAAAAGTGATTGTGCACTAAAGAAGAGAAATTGGTCAAGAAGAAATGCAAGTATACATTCCAAGTATAAGCACCTTGTCATATTGGTGCATCTGTGGTAGTTAGCAACAGTCATTACTCCTATTTTCTACTTCACTAGAGATTCTGCTACCAGTTTGAAAAGTATTCATACCTTCATGATTTTTGTCTTTGAGAAACTGTATCTGTGTCCCATTAGTAACAGGAGCGAGTTAATAAACACACGTTCCCAAATTTTTACACATTGAGAGCTGCTTACAGGAAAGCCTGTAAAAGAGTGAATGTATGACGATTAAGACATTCCTAGAAAATAGTTCATATGTCCTGTCAGTTCTATTTCTTGTGGCTTCTCTATCTCCTATCTCAAATTTTTGCTCTTCTACCTTCTCCTTCTTCCTCAGAGTAGGTTTCTAAGATTTCAGAAATTTGCTGAAACATCAAGGGTCAAACTGAAGCAAGCACAACTGGAAAGAAAATAATTTTTACTACACTCCAGGAAGTCTCCAGATGTGCTGGGCACTTACGCTTACACAACCATGGAATAGTGCAATGCATGAATTTTATGAAGTGGTAGATTCCAGTATAAACAAGCAAAGACACTATTCTCAATTTTCTTTATATCCAACTCCAGTGGAACATTCATCTCTAAACACTCAAGATATGAGGTTAGTTTCCTCAACACTAACTTCTTCAGATAAGATTATTATCTTTAAAAAATACTGCATTATAATGACAAAGAAAATATTTATTGTATTAGAGGAATCTAATATAAGCACAATTTAGATTATCTGGTGGAGAGATGCTTGAAATGCATCATCATCTCACTTAAGGAGCCTGAGCAGTTTAGAACTTTTGCCATACTCCTGTGTTGTCATAAATCTTGGGCTAGACTCATTATCTAATGACAATATGAGTCACTTTATAACAGTATGTTTGAATGCTGTTGGTATAAGATTTACAGCACAGAGACTTGGTGTCCTGTATTTAAGGCAGGAGATAGCATTTCATTCCACTGTTCAGTGCTATAGATCTCATTCATAAAAAACCCCCAAACAAACAAACAGTAAACTGTGGCAACTGATGATGTTTAACCACTTCGGTTTCCACTCTATAAAACAAAAACTGACGTGCTCACAAGCAAAGCAGTCCTCTACCTTTGTCAAATAAAATAAAATATGAAGTTTAAAGATACTTTAGTGCTCCAGTTCAAAAATGAATTGTTGCTTTCTCTTGTAGCACTGCTAGAATAAAAGAGAAGCAGATTCTGCTGGATATTCTTTCTGACTAGTCCTTAAGAGTCAAAACTCCAGATAGGCCTATCTTCATTTAACCTATAAATATAAATCTGTTTCATTTTATGTAAAATCTGATCCAGAAGGGAGAATAAACGTGTCAAACTGGAATTTAGTATGGAAAGGAGTAAGAATGGTATCCTGTTCTTTAAAGAAAGTTTCTCTTTGTCAAGATAAAGGCAACACACTTGTAAGGGTTGTAAACAACACATATCCTATGTTTTCTTCTGTATTTGTATTTCCATAGTAGAGAATTTAATTCTGAGAAATAAGTTCATGTATAGCTAAAGAAAAAAAAAAACTTTTTGAGCTATGCAGTGTTTTGTGCTTTATGAATCCTTTATCTTAAAAATATACAATTTTCCTTACAACCTGTACTTCAGATCACCTACTTATTAAGAAAATATAAATCATAGCAAAGGGTGTTATTGCAGTAGAGGGATCAGACTATGGAGGATCAGAAGCAGGAGACTACTTGCATTCTGGGATACCCTTCTCATCTGGACAAGTGTTTAACCCCTAGCTACTGCATATTGTGAGCTATATTGCTGCTGATGTTTTATTTATGCAGAGCATGGAAAAAATATCATAATTAGGATATTTTCTCTGATGCAACCTTAATCACTGTATACTTTCAAAATCCAGATACTTAATTCAACTCCTTGGGAAGAAATTCTGTCAACACATTCAGATACACAACATGAGAGAATGACCAGAGATGTTCTTTACACAGTAAAACTCTCACACTATCATAAGAAGGTGACATTCACAGTGAGGCTTGGGAAGATACCAGATTCTGCAATTTTGCAAATTCAGTAATAGCTTAAGTTGCCTTGGTACCATAGCCACAGAGAATAAAAACACAATAAAGGATCAGATAGATAGGTGGGTGGCTATATTTTAAATTTAAGGTTCATCTAAATACTGCTATGCATGCTTCCTATATAAGCAGAGTCAGAAAAAAAGTCTAACTTTTTTTTTTTTTTTTAATCTACAACACATTTTTCCTAGTATGAGGTGGTTGAAATGTTTAGATAGAAATATCTATTCCTCACTGAAAAAGTGTGAGATCTTCAGATTAACTATTAAGAAATGTTTGAGCACGTCTTTTACTCAGAAGATGCAAAACACAAGTGAAATAGTGTGTTGCTAAAATTAAGAAAACCCAACCAACCGAGATACTCATTAAATATAACACAATGTGGACATACTTAGGAGACAAAATCTGATGAAAAATTGTTTTTAATGTGTAAGATTATAAAGTTAGGAATATACTGATTTTTTAAGATATAGGAATAAATCTTAACTGATGCTTTAATAAAAAGTTCTTATAGTCTACAGTATACCCACTAGTTCAAAAGGAACTGTGAATGTGAGAAGAAAAGCAATAAAGAAGGTTGAGAGAATAAAGCAAATCACTTTAGAAATCTGGAATATTTATCTATTTATTTTAATTAATTTCACCATCTCCTTTCTGTCTGGTCCATTTGTCCCACACATTTTTTTTCCTGACCTTACTGTCCGGATATTTTCTCGAAAATGACAACTGAAAACACAGTATGATATTTCCTAGCTTGCTACTCTTAGAAGAAAACAATACAATACATAAATAGGAAAGAAACACATGGAGGCAAGATCCCCTCACAATCACTTTTATAGCAGAAAAAGATAAAATGGTTAAATTTTGTATGTCTCATTAAAGAAACCCATATATTAAAAGAATATGTACTTATGTCACATACACATAGATAATTGACTACGTCACTTCTTGTTAAATGAACTGCATTACTAAGGATAAGATTCTCCACTAGCAAAATGCACAGACCATTACACCTCTACAAAGCCAAAGAAGCTTTTGAAATAAATCCAGTGTATATACAATAGAGTTACACTAATACACACTTTGACATGGAGATGTTAATAATGTCCTGTAATAATTTCACTGACATTAATTTATAATCCCCTTCCATCTCTTGGCCAAAAAACCCCACAAACTTCCAGCATAAGTATTATATGAAAATGCAGGTAAATGTGCTGTAAAAATCAGATTTCTGCTCTGCATTGAGAAGGATACTGCTTTTACCTGTGAGCTGAAAACTGTGTAACACACTGCTTAGAAAATAACTACATATCTTGATAGGGAACCAAGAGAAAATTACAATTTATTTACAGATTGACAATGCTTAAGTAAGGACAGTGTTTTCTTTAGTTTTGCTATTTTAATAGCCAGTCCTCTATCTATTTATAGATTATCTCACCTTTAAATAACTGACCCCATTTCTTCTAAGTTGGTTAATTTTTTTTATAGACATGCTGCTTGTTTTAAATAGCTTTCTTTTCCTTTTTTTTTTTTTTTTTTTTAATTAAATAAGTGAAACTGATCTGGGACATATCTGTTATGACTTTCTTCAAAAAAAAAGAAACCAAAGAAAGAAAATTTGCTGATTTATCATTACAATACAGATAACTATACACTCTTAGAATACAGACTGTATGTGAACACACATGCATCTCAATTGGTCTAGCAAATTCTCAAACTATTCCTTTACTGCTGTTGAAGAACTAAAAGAAATTAGTCACAAAGCTTTATCTGAAAAACTAGAGTAGGTTTGCCCTGTCTCTTCTGCTTCCTATTTTGAGTCATTCTCCTTTTTTAGGTCTGATCTTCCCAGCCGGAGAGCTCAAAGAGAGTCATTAAACACGGCACAAGTGATTTCTAAAACATCCCTGAAGCTACTGACAACCATTTTCCATTTGAGGACTTTTCACTATCCAAATTTTCAATTTCCTCAGGAGCACATTTTTGTAATCAACCCTCACATCCCTGTTTAAACGTGCCATCTTACTGTCTGCCACTAAAAGACTGTAGTTCCAACTCAGGAAGTAATACTAGGGCATAGGCAAGTGAAAATATGAAGCCACACACTCCTCTCATACACAGGCAGAGAGCTTCACTGATCACCTCAAAATCTGACTCCAGCTTTCACTGACTAACTTGCTATCCTGAAGAGTGAGGTGATCCATGAAACATCTCCTTAAACATTGCATTGTACCCTCTAAGCATTGCACTGCGTAGATTTGTGCTCTGTAACAAGCTTTTTTTTCCCTCTGACTTTCACTACAGGTAATTTTGGCACATGTAGCTTTCCAAAGACACTAAAAACCACACCTGAAAGTGCAACATTTTTCTTTCAACAGAATTGTCCAAAACATCCTTACAAAGTGTGGACAACTGGGCACTGATGACAGTGGTGGGTTGGGCTTGGCTGGACACAAGGTGCCCACCAAGCCACTCCATCATTCTCCTCCTCAGTGGAACAGAGAGTGGAGAAAATAAAATAGATAGGAGAAAAAAAAGTGGGTCAAGATAAAGGCAGTCTAATAAAGCAAAAACAAAGGCCAAGCATGGAAATAATGGGAAACGAAGATTTATTCTCTACTTCCCATCAGCAGGCGATATCCAGCCACTTCCAGGGAAGTATGGCTTCAGTATGCTAACAGTTCCTCTGGAAAACAAATGTTGTAATAGTGAATGACACCCCTCTTCCTTCTTTGTCTTAACATATATTGCTGAGCAGACATCATATGGTATGATATATCCCTTGGGTCAGTTTGGGTCAGCTGTCCTGGCTATGTTTCCCCATGAGATCTTGCCCATCTCCAGCCTGCTGGTGAGGAGGAAATGTTGGAGAGACAGCCTTGATGCTATATGTGCCCTGATCAGCAGCAGCAAAAACACTGGTTTGTTATCAGCACCTTTCTAGCTACAAGTACAAAGCACAGCATTGTGAGGGCTGCTATGGGGAATACAAACTCCAACTCAGGTAGATCCAATGCAACCGTTCTTGAGGAAAAGGTGAATTTCTTACAATGCTACCTAGGAGAGCTTGATAAAACTAAGCCTTATCATATATGTAAGTAACAGATAGGCTATATCACCAGATACCATACAAAAGCAAGACAAAAAACCCCAACAACAGAAAAACAAAAAGAAAGAAACAACAACAAAAACAAAGGAAACAAACAATCAAAAAACACAAACAAAACAGATCAACCAAACAACAAAACAACAACCAGAAATTTTTTTTCAGCAATCCACCGAAGTACAATTTGGCTAAAATAAAAGTTCTTCTACAGCACAGTCAGAGATCACAGACATGAAAGCAGTTTTGTTCTGATCAATACTGATATGGTTCACAGAATCACAGCAGAATGCAGTCAACCAGAGTCAGCTATCAGCCAAAGAAATCTGACCTCCAGGGCTGGGATCCTATCATGTTTTGAGACCCAGTCATAACCAAACAAAATATTGTTCACTCAAAAACTAAACACTGCCACTGTCAAAGCTGCCTTCTAAGGAAAGGGGTGAATGAATTAGGAAGCTAACTTCAAAGGGTCCTTTACAGAGAAGACATATGTAAATATTAGTGCTTTGATCAAGAATGTCCATCAACTGTCTTTCTCCTAACACAGTTCTACTATTTGTCATTACAAAAAATACACAGTTAATTACAGAATAGGCATCTGGTCTAAATATTGACTGTTGGATTGAAATACACCTGGCAAGCTTTTGAAATTTGCATTCCCCAAAGAACACACTAGGATTTTAGGTTGAGACACAGTTTGCCTTTGAAAACCTTTTATACTGAAGGAGTTTCATGGGAATTAGCTCATCTTAATTTTCAAAATCACAGATGCTATTGATAATGTTACAGAAGAGTTAAAACTGCCTATCATAGACTATCAACATCTCTCCTCTCCCATCCACCCCCCTGCCCCCCCCAGAAACCAGGGAAACCAGGAGAAAAAAATAAGGCAGGACTAATATTTGAGAACATTTTTTATTTCCTAGAGTCTAACTCTATAGCCTTCCACCTCCCTGGGCCTGTTCCTAGCCATGCTGCACAGAGTCCAACTTGATTTAAGAATTCTAGCTGATAAGAGAATACAGTTGGTTTACTTGCATGCCATTATGCAATATGGTGTGCAATTAAAGGGATGCATGAAAGCACTGCCTCTTCCATCAGGCCACATTTTTAAACCCATTTCACCTAGAAAAGAGGATCTTGAACTCTGTAAGCAATAGAAAGCACAGGTTTACTGTTCAAGACAGGACAGCTCATAGACCCTAATCTAGACCATATCTCCACCAGGTGCAGCACACACCTAGGAGAAGGCAGTAAATTAGAGTCACAACCAGGGCTAATTCAGACACCATTAGCTCAGAAATTATACCATATTCTCCTGCTCCACTTTGAGAATGAGGTCTCAAGCCATAACTGAGGCAGACTATCCAGAAAGAGGAAAGCTGTCTGATGGCTTAGAAACCTCCCACGAGAAATGTTTTGTTCAAGGAGAAAAAGGGTTTCTGAAAAGAATTTGCAGCCATAGCAGCACACCCTGTCTAGCACAGGTATCCTGTATCTACCACGAAAAGCCTGATTTGCTACTGTCTTGATCATTGTGTAGTGATCTGTACCTGGATAAAATGAGCATAAAATGCTGTTTTCTTCTAGTTCAGTAGCATTTTTACACTCACTTTACACCATGGTAAGTGATTATACACATTGCAAGGCAGTGAAAGTCAGGTTTGAAAGGCGTTATTTTTACCTGTCCTTTGCCATTTCTCAGCAGAACGCAAGTGTAAAAATGTTGCCAACTGCCTCCAGTAAGAGTCACTTGGCTCCATCTGAGAATTTCAAAGCATTTTTCAAACAGTCAATTCCCTCCACATTCACAGACACACAAAAACTAAACAAAACAAACAAACAAACAAAAACCCCACAACACAGTAGTATTATATAGTCAAGCAAATCTAGCTACAAAAAAGTTAGATAAGGTCAAGGATAAATCAACTGAAGAAACTCGTATTTAATTCCCAGTCCCCTGCCTTAAGCTATACTTTCACTTCGTAATAGCATTATTAGTAGGGGACATATGTATTTTCTGTGCATTGCAGTTGCTCCATCCCTCTTGTTCCCTTTCCCCAGGCCCTAGAAGAGACAATTATCCTTCTCTGATACAAGCGTCTGTTTTTCTGAAAGCTGATGTTCCTATAGATGTGGGTTTGCATTTCCTCATTTTTCGTCCAAGTGGGTAAAGCTTAAGGTGTCTTTCTGTTGAACAAAAGGGTAAACACAAAGGGAGAAAGAAATACGGAAAAGAGCAAGATAAGCAACAGCAAGCACTTCCACAATTCTCCTCCACAGATGACACTGCACTGTGACAAATCAGGCTTGTATAGATCCTGTCATAAGCTAACAAAAAGACAATACAACTTTCAAAGGTCATCCTTGTTTTTGAAACGTTGCATTAAAACATGATGTTGCCTTTAATTGCTTTTTTTGAACAACAACCAGGTACTTCTTCCCCTTCTCAAATGCTGACATTAGTCAAGGGCTTGTGACATACAGTTGCCACTCAAGGAATTCTTAAGGGGAGCTAAATTCCATAGAAGCTACAAATACGGAAAGGACAACAGCAGGACTTGATGGTGCCATTTACCTGCTACAGGTGCCAATCGGACCATGTTTTCTTCAAAGAAACCAGATGAAATCCCCAACCTTTCAGAGAAAAGGTCAGGCTCAGCTTTCAGACGTGCTTATATTCAGCTGCATGTGAATTAAGAATTTACCAAACCACAATTACCCCTACAGTTGGTGTCTTCCCACCAGGAAATTCCTTTAAAATCACATTAATTATTAGGCCCAAGTGTGGCTTTAGCTAATCATATCACAGCTTATAGAATTCTGTCATAAAAGTCCTCATTAAGAACATCACATATGGGCTTACAAGTCATGTTAAAAATGTAATACCAGCTGTAGTATAAAATGCAGACTAAAACAGGTTTAGGTATTTTCTGTATGTCCCACAGGAAGTCAGCTTAGAATTTTCACCTCAAAGAGACTTTAGCAGGCAACCATTTTTCTTTCCTTAATGCCATTTGTTGCAGAAAATTAGCTCTTGTTTATCTGAACAGCTATATGTGCATAACAAAGATGTGATTATCTATGTCCTTTAAGTCCCTTTCTTCCTCTCTCTTCCACCAACCTGACAGCACCAGGAAATTCACAGCATAACAATTACAACACTTAGCATCAAAAGTATGTTGATATGATCCTATTTTCTTCAGAAACAGTGAACGTTTAGAAGTCAACACTTTGCAAGGCAGAAAGCTGAACTCAATCTCAACGTTATATAAAAAATTACCACTTTGCTATGTGTGTGTTCAGCTATACAGCGACTAAAAGTAGTTCTATTATGCAAACAGTAGTCTCCGGTATGCAAATAAATATCAACAAAGCAAAACATGGAACTCTTGAATAATATCAGCTGCTGCTGGCAGTCAAGAAATAATTTCTTATAATCACCTAAAACCAAACAAGATCACCCCTGCTTTCAACATGATTGTCATACATACACACCTAAAGGGATCACAGATATGATAGGAATGCATTTAAAGTCAACATGCTTACACTTAGTACCTTAAGAAACAGTGGCCCTCTAGAAGCAGACATTTTAATTAATCTATCTTACAGCTGAGCCATCACCACCAACACAGCTAAATACTTGCATTAAGGTTACAGAATTTAATTGCATCAACCAGTTTAGAAAAACTGAGTAACCTAACATACACGAGAGTAAACTTTAAGCAGAGGATAAAAACCAGAAGCTGCAGTTTTTGAAGCATTATTAGCAGCCTCCACTTATTTTTCCCTCTGCCACTCTACTAAAATAAAGAATAGAAGAGAAATACACATAGTTTTGAGAACAGCCAGGAGCCAGTACTGCAAAAAAGACTCTGCGTCGCCTTCTGTTTTAGAGTTCTTGCAACAGCTATACTGAATCTGCATTACAATGCTTTGCCTCTGGGCAGCAGCAATACCATAGTATACTACGGTTAACTATAAATGTTTAATCACTGCCTATGATCTCAGCACAGTCCACCGGTTTCATTTTGTGAGCATGGGCCAAGCTGTGCAGAAATATCCTAAATCAAGGTTTAACAGCATCAGTTAGAAATTACTCTGGCTGTGAATCCTCTTATCTCCTCTTATTCATACTACCCAGCTCTGAAGGCAGACTGCTTTTCCAGCAGAACTGTTAAACCTAAAGATGCACCCCACAATGCAGAGCACGTAGACAAGCAAATTAACTCCCAGTCACATTAATGTTATCTAGACCTCAGTGATACCCACACTCCTACGAGCTACAAAGCCAGCTGTCTGTTCTCTGTGAAGCTGAAAAGTCATAGTAGGACCCAGAAAAAGTGAGAAAATGAGACTGATCAAGTTCATTTCAATAATGCTATTTTGCATTAAAAAAAGGCTTTTTGGCAAGTAACTAAAGAGATTTTCTTCTTCACTGGAAGAAAAAGAAAAAACAGGAAACAAACAAGGCAGTATGTAATAGGAAGGTCCATTATATGATATGTTAAACTGAATTTTTAGCTCCTCAGGGCATAAATAGTCTAAAGATGTAACGAACTGACATTCAACATCCTGTAGGCTAATTATGAGCAACTGCACTAGTAATCCTGAGTGAACTATTCACCTTCTTCATTGACAGAAATGCACTGCATAACCTGACTTTAATAACGGACTGGTATCTCCTACATTGTGTTTTAATGAGTTCTGATTTGATATTAGTAACAGCTTGCCCCATATTAGTGTACTGGTGATGGCCTCCTACAGTTTCCCTTTGAAAAGAAACGAAATTAGGATCACAGAACAACAGATTTTGTAAACTCTAGTGAATAATCTAAAAGACACGCACCTATAAAGAGTATATAGGACATTAATATGAGGATAATTCAGTGGCTCAAAAGTTAAATAATCAAGTCTGTGCCTGTGAAATGTATGCCAGGTGTTAACATGTGTCTATATTTAAGAAAGTTAACTAAGTGTATGGATAAATAATTATTTCTGTATGCCAATATCTTCTCTTTACAAAACTACATAGCCAGGTAATGTTATTTTCTTGGATGAAGATATGCACCTATGATGTGCACCTTGATGTGCACCTATGAATTTTGTGCATTTCTTTTACTAGTCATTTAGTTGCTTTACCTGAGTTTGGAGGAGATACCATTGAACAATGATTGCACATTTGGAAAATATTGCATCATAAAGCCATGCTCCTTCAGCTGAGGTTTAAATATACTTCTCTGAAGTACCTTTTTAAATGAAAGGCCAACACTGCTCCCCCAAACAAATACCACAGCCAGTTATACTCAGCTGCTCTCAGTTAGGAAACTAGGGGTTTTTTTTCTAAATAATGTTTTGTGATTCTTTGGCTATATTTTTTTTTCCAGTCTAGCAAAATGGAATTGCAAGGGGCTGTACTGGTAGAGGGCAGAAGGATCCTCTCTCTAAGCCAGTCAAAGTAACCCGCTCATATATCCCATAAGTAGAATTACTAATTTAATTTAAAGATCTCTCCCACACTCTGCAAGCCCTGTATTGGTTTATTCTACTAATTTTTATCTGACATTCCACGAAACAGTTTTGAGATTTGCACATTAACCTTTGCCTATTGCTTTAATAATGTGCAAGGAAATGTCTCAGTGTTTGTCTACTTTCAAACATAATGCATCCTGTGTAACAGGTCAAGCTTTTAACTTACTTCTGCTCTCTGCTCACTGTAACAAGGCAAAAAGACAGAGGCCTAGATCTCAGCTGCAAAAACACAGGATGAATTTTGGAAGCCCACTCTTCTCACCTGTTCCTTTCTCTGAAAGCAAGGGGCATGCCTATTTTGATATTGCTGTTGTGAAGTGTTCATTAAATTACTGCTCATAGCAGGGGGCAAGGATACTTTTGACTAAACCTGTTAGCCAGATTCCTGCAGTGACTCTCCTTTGGATTCCCCAGCAGGCATCTTTTTGAAGTGCTTACAATAAATAGAATGCAACTGGGAGAAATCAGAAAGGGCGATGTTGACAACTGTCATAGCAGGTTACAGCTTGAATGGCAACTGAGCAGAAGGTCTCTCTCTCTGTCTCTCTGATACCTCAGATCTCCTTAGCGTCATTTCTGGTAGGATTCCAACCTCCATTAGCAAGAGCTTCTGGAAAATTACATTTCTCCCTAAATTCTCTCTCTCGGCTGTAAACGTAATGCACTGTTCCAGGCCACTAGGTCTTCTAGATGAAATGGTTTTGCAACTGTAACAGCATATCCACTATGATAGGCAAAGTGCCAAGATATAATTGGTGATACATAACAGAAATTACAAGCAATATTAATGGAGGATATATTTCAAGGAAAGACCCATTTCCATTCCAGAAGCATTTTTATGCCATTATACAAAGGGCAAAAAAGTTAATGCTACTAAATATGGTATAATTCTTCAGCAACCATTTTTATCTGATGAATGCTACATATTTATGCTGCACTGCAAATTGCCTCATCAATTATCTCATTTCATCAGCACTAGAAAATTCAAAATATGACAACTTTAAAATATCCACTAATAGCTGATAGTTTTACATAGTACTTAATGTATTGTGAAAGTACACGTTTTTTAAATAATTATTTTTAATGTTCTAAAATACACATGCATACTACTTTAGTTAGTAAAAATAAGTACTCCTGAAGTCAGGAAAATTATATTTCATCCCTATTCCAAGTGCTCCAATGTCTAATAGTGTTTTCAGCTCTAGTTAATATGTTGCTTTGCAATATCTACCTATAAGGTGAAGGCTTAAAGTCACAAGAAAAAGTTAAGATACTTAACATCAGCTGTTTGATGACTAAATAGAAGAATCAAGGAAAGCAAAGAAGCAAAGGTTAAAACCCACAGATTTCACACATACAAAAAAGAATACAACCCCATGGTCCAGAAAGATGAAAGTCAAAAGCCACTTTATTTGAGATTTCACTTTTTCAAATCAGTCTAGAAAATTCCTCTTATTGCAAAGGCTGATGCTACACAATTCAATAGGCTTTTATGAAAACTCATTTCTATGATCCTACAAAAAATGCTCACCAAGTGGGAATTACAGCACCTCCAACTGAAGGATGCTAAAATGTAAGCTAACACTCTGAGCAATAGCCATGCATTGTGTTCTTGTTCTGAATGATAATTTGGTGCGTGTGTGAGACAAGCCTGAGGCCTAACCAGAACTTCCCATGGAGAGAGAAGGAACAGGCAGCATGATATGAGCCTCATAGCAGCACTTTCAAGTACTGTATTTCAAAAATAAATCTCAGACTATGCATGGTAGAGAGGACACAGAGAGAGAAGCATTAATTAACCCTCCAAAGAACAAACTTAAGTTTCCATTTTTCAAAAACTTTCTGAAATCCATCATTTATAGAGTAACTGAAAACAATAATACAATATCTGTAAACAAAAACATAGCAGTGATTAAAACAGACCACTGCTAAACTGTGTTAGACTGTGCCAAATGTGAAGAGAAGTAGCAGTTTCAGTAGTTTCCATGAGAATGAATAATGACAAACTATCCGAGGACTCAAATGTTACTCAACATTTGCAAACATGGAGATGATGAATTTCTTGAACACTGGGGAAATCATAGAATCAGAATGGTACAAGTTGGAAGGGACCTCTGGAGATCATCGAGTCCAACCCTCCTGTCAAAGCAGGATCACCTAGGGCAGGCTATACAGGAACATACCCTGGAGGGTTTTGAAAGTCTCTAGAGAAGAAGACTCCACAGCCTCTCTGGGCAGTCTGTTCCAGTGCTCTGCCACTCTCACAGTGAAGAAGTTTTTCCTCATGGTGAGGTTGAACTTCCTGTGTTTCACCTTACTACCATTACCTCTCATCCTATCACGGGGCGCAACTGAAAAAAGACTGGCCCCTTCTACTTGAAACCCACCCTTCAGATATTTGTAAACATTAATAAGATCCCTTCTCAGTCTACTCCAGACTAAACAGTCCCAGGTGTCTCAGCCTTTCCTCATAAGGGAGAGTTCCAGTCCCTTAATCATCCTCGTAGCTCTCAGTTGGACTCTCTGTGAAATAAGATGTCATATATTCTTTGAAGTCACTCCTAATACAGCACTGGGTTAATGTCACTGACCTTAAAGTTAGCTGTTGTGATATTTAATTGCAAATTCCAAGCTAACCTAGGTTTTCCTGTCATGTTCCTGTCCATCAAACCAGTATAATAGCTATTTTAAGATTGGCCATGTGTGGGAGATCACTGATGCTGAAAAAAACGCATCACTGAAATATTTGTCTAATTAATTCTCAAAACAGATGAAACATAACAGAAAATAAAAAGTGCAGTTGCACATTTATAAACCAGTGTCACTTCTCATCTTGGCTAGGGACCAGGGACTATAACTTAAATGCTTGTAGACCTTCTCAGTATGCACCAACCCATCTCTCCTCCATGCCCACAACTCCATTCTCCAGTTATCTGTACTGCAGGCAGATGCTAATATTAATGTGGCAAACTAGGACTTTGAGGCACATTCCAAAATTTCCCACTTGCTTTTGACATGATTTTATGCTATCTCTAATGTTGCCAGAGAAAAATAGACTCAGTACTCAAATACATAGAAGTTACTAAGAGAGAAATTAAAAGTCAAGACTGACTTTGGCTGTAGGCGATATTGGACTCATATACAATCGTCTTTCCTAAATCTGAGTCAACATAATTGCCTTCATCTTTCTTTAAATCAACAAAGACATGCTATTTCTCTACCTGCACAACAAAATACTCCATAAACATCACTAAGAAACATGTTTTAAAAAAGGCTCAGATGATTTAGCTCAGCAAGATACTGGTCAGGCTAGACACTGCCTATGCATACTGTCCCAAGTGTATGGTCATGAAAACCTCTACAAGCAAACAGTTTGCTGTAAAATCCATTGACTACACTGATACTTGCTTTCTAAGCAACTCCTTAAATCTCCTACTCCATTCCAAAATGTCTGCTCAAAGAAAACAAGAAAAATTACTAAGATATTATTTTTATTTTTATCCACTGTAAGAAGTAAGGTCATACTTAGATTCCAAGATTCCAAATCTAGCTTTTCATTTTTGTCTTGTTCCAGAAGACAAAGTTAAAAAACCCCTGAATACGTATTTTAATAACAGTAATTCAAATACCATCATATGAAAGACAGACTTTAAAAATTAAAAATTTTAGTGGTTTTTTACATTGAAAATGTGTATCACGAAAGTAGAACCTAAAATCAGCTACAGCAAAAACTTATCTGAAAAAGTAATATAAAAAGAACAGAATAAAGGAAATTAAAATAATCTTTATAAATATCAAGAATACCTTAAAAAAGACATATGATTGTTTTCTTTCTTATATTTTAAGCTTTTTGCATTGAAAGGTATAGTTAAAACCACTTAAACAACAGCTTCAATGGTTTAAGATCTCAGTATCCCACAGAAGTTCAGCAGAAGGGATTGTCTGAATACTCCTTAATCAATTTAAGATTTTTTAGAAAACCTTACAAAACACTTTCACTGGTCTTTTAAATTAAGCTGGCTGCTGTGTACTGTAGCACTAAGAATCTCAGAAATTCCTATAGATGAAAGCAGCAAATCTCAACATGTGCATGGTAACAAAGACCAAAAAATGTACTATTTTAGAAAAACAAACAAAACCAGAGAGAAGAGTAAGGATGCTTTTACCCTATTAATAATTTGGAAGGCTGCAACATGCATGAAAATTTAAATACTTGCTCGAATACAAGCTGAGGATTGGTCTTCTAAAATAAACAATAGGGACTTTAAGAAGCTGGCATTTACACAATTAAAACTCACCAGAAATTCAAAATGACAAACCCAGCTCTAGTTTTCAAAGAGTTGTCTAACTTCAGGAACTCTTTATATCTGCATGCACCAAAAAGTATTTCACTGCCTTTAGCTGATTAAGTGGTCTACACGAGGTAAACAGTGTTCCATTTGATTTGTTCCCCGTTTCCAATTAGCTGGAAGATGTTTGTGCAGTTTGGCCTTGACAACAGGTAGATAGTGGAAATGCCCTGAATTTAGAGTTAGTATGAAATTCATCACTTGCAAATGCTACCAGTATACATATTATCTCTAACACTATTAATATTTACCTTTTAAATAAAAATATTTACCTATTTTTAGCATTTATCCAATCCTCTCAGCATTAGCCTGCGATACATTAGGGAACTAATTCCAACAGGCATTTGGACTAGATCATCATTGTGGGTCCCTTCCAACTGAACTATTCTATTCTATAATGTTTATTTAAAAATAATAGTATCAATAATAATCATTATGGCAGACATAGTAATAATGTTGATCACTGAGTATACAGAATAGGTGTTTGTCATAAAAGATTCTCAAACTCCAATTCTGCATGCACCATGATTTAGAAATTGAAGCATATATGTATGCTATTGTCAAATGGGATGAAAGATCTTAGAAAGTTTAGCTCTGATGTATTTATCTGGCTCTCAGACTAATATCCAGCAATGATATAATATTCCAAATCCTACTTTGGAATACTTCCTATGGATAAAGTCACTGAAAGAACTTTTGTTCAGACATACTGCATATTTAAAGGCAAAAGAAAATGTATGTTGGAAATAAAGTTTTTATTTGAAGGCTATGCTGGAAGATTAAGTGATTTTTGTTCCTTAAAAGGCAAAGAAAATACATTTTAATGGTAAAAGGTAGGCATCTTAGTACAAAACTGCAATTTTGAAAACATTCTTCCAGATGCTGTAACACCCTGAAAGTGTCTGTATTACACAGACATGGCAGAGCCTTCATTTTAGAGTTATTCCCAGATTTTACCCCAATATTTGATGATTTAGGGATTTACTTGCTAGATTCTGGGACAACATACAAGAATTTTGCTTTTCTTCTACTCATCACTGCCTGAATACTCATTTTAGTAACACTGCAACTGAAACACTGTGCACTATTTTATATCAAGTCCTGTGAAGACAAACTTGAGATTTAAGGATAATACTGCTGTTCCAAAACATCTTTGTTGATTGTGCTGTTGATGTCTATTTTTTTTCAACAGACTTCAGAGATTGAATCATTCACTAGATGAAATGGCATGAGTTTCATATTAAGCAGAGATATGAAAATAGTCTAAGCTAGAATTTGAATTCAGGGCTTTAAAAATATATATGTTGGTCTATATAAGACAAATATACATTAACCTTAGTAAGCACTGTCCTTTTATGTAAAAAAAATAAACAGGTAAATGGGATACGAATAGAAAAGTGGTTTTGACTGTGGAAAACATGTCCTCTTCCTGATTAAAGAATAAAGGTCTCTATTTAAAAAAATTGTAATGATTCCTACTTGTATTATACTTAAGAATGCCATATTACTCCTTTCTGTTTCACAACAGTAAAAAAGGACTAATTCTTATTTTTAATATTCTCATTCGACTGAATTAGAGGATTAACTGAAAAACCTAGATAAGATACTAGTTCAATTTGTTCAATAGAAACATGCTTTAAAAAAAAAAATCTTTCATAAATCTTAATAGTGAAATATATAAGGAAGAGAAAAAGTAAGAATCTATTTTACTTTGCGGATGTGAAATTAATTACAGAGATAAGTGAGTTACCAAGGGTTATTAAAAATCTTTCAAGAAGATAGAGACTAAACACAAGATCTCAGCTCATTGCCTTATCAGCATATAATTTTTATGAGTGGCATAATGTCAGATCTATTATATTATTAAAAATACACATACTTAGAACCTCTTTTACATACACAGCCTACGCTATTGGGAAGCAAAAAATCCACAAGTAAATATCAGGAGAAAATAATTTTTCTGTATAAATTATGAACACATAATCTCTGTTCTTTTCAGAAAAGTTTTATGCAGTCAGCACAATTTTGACCACAGAATTTGTAAGAATGCATGAATATTCTTACAAATGAAGTACTATTCAAGAAATCCTAATTGCATATTCAAAATACTGGATGTAAGCTCTCACAGAGCTTATAGGATGCATTTTAGACACACGGATAGAATCTGGGGGATTAAACACAAAATTTACACTGGTGTTGGGAATACCACAAGGAACTACTATACTGGGAAAAAGTATACCAATTCATAAAATATGAGGCTCATAAAGGATGGCAAGGCTTCTTTGTCCATCAAAAATATAGTAGTTTAAGATATATTTAACTCCACATCAGATTAGGAAAAAGCAGCTCTTTTTCTGACCCTTATCACTGGACACACATCCTCTTGGTTATCCATGACAGGCCTTTTGCTTTCAGCATTACTGTGTGTTTGATCTCAGTTTCATAATAGATAAGAAAAGATAATAAGCAAAAATGGTCAGTGATGACTTAGTTGAGCCTTTCTATGTGTATATATTGCCTGAGCTCATCAGCTGTATAGTAGCAGGATTTGCTTCCAGATGGATCAAGGGCAAGAGTATCACTCGATTGAGATCAAATCCATAGGTCAAGGAAAAGAAATCTTGGCTGTTCAGAGGCATCTGAGGGGAGTTTGCTGTTCCTAAGGGAGCTATGTCTAGCAGGCTTTAGCGAGCAAAGCCTGGTGAAGTATTATGGTTCAGCTACGGTTCTCTTTTCATGTGAAAATACAATAAAACCAAACTCCAAATATAACCATAAAAATGTCTCAGACAGCTAACATTGGACCTGCATACAGAAATAGCTTCACCTTGCACTTTTAGAGTGTTTCTAGTAGCCATAGTTTCTCTTGCCATAGGCCAGCAGATGTTTGGTGAAGGAACTCATGGCTAGGTTTCACCCTTTGAAGAGAGGTTCTGCACTTGTTTTTCAGTTACAGAAATTCCGTGTATGAGAAGGAGCAAATCATTAAGAAATTTCAGTATGTCTGCTTATTAACAGCTACTCCAAAACATGAAGAAAAAGATATAAATTTGAACTTAAATCTTCCTCATGGAAGCATGCTGCCTTATCTCTGAATCACTAGTTTAGCTTCCCTTTCAATGAATTCACTTCTGAGACTCTCAGAATAAAGATAATATGTATCGAACACACTGTTCTGCCTTTTTAAGCAAAAAAAATCTTCCTTCAGCCTTGATTGTATTTTCCTCAAAAAGCAGGAAGAAATAATTCAAACCAAGGCAAATCCAAATATTTTTTAACCCCCACATTAAGATCAAGGCAAAACATTTTTTGTGTTGATTGGTGTTCTGCTGCAACTGCAACCACAAACTGCCTTCACAAAGATGTAGTAAAAAAATTTTCTCATTTAATATACAGCAGTTAAAACACACTTGAAGAACACTAAACTAAACCATAATAAAGCTCTAGGAAAAAAACTTTGTTTATCCCCTTTAAGCCTTTTAAAATCAAAGTCATTATTATTAAGAAGAGGAATGCCTTCTAACATAAAGCCGTGCAGTACTTTCATGGGTACAACAGTACAGGTAAAGCCTTAGAAGTTACTAGAGAGGAATTTTCTTCCTGAGAGGAAAACAATAGGATACACCTTTACATCTTGACTGGATGTGTCTTTTTATCTGAGCAAAAATGAAGATAAAGGGAAAACCAAACAAAACAAAGAAAAAAGCCGCAAAACACAGATACACACACACAAAGAAAAAAAAGGGCAAAACCACCACAAACAAAAAGAAATAAAAAACTAAAACCACCCCACTCCTCATCCCCAAAATAAAATGCAATAAAATACAATAAACAAACATCCAAACAAAACAAAACAAAATCCAGAACAAATCCCTGCCAAAGCCTGCACAGCTCTTAGTGCATTTTGAGGTGCAAATCCCTAGGAGATATATTACCACTGTGTTGTCAACTATATCACAGTTGCTACTGCTCACGTTCTTACATAATAATGCATCCATTACATCAGTCCATTAAGGACTGCTCCATCTAATAGATGCTGAGTAAGCACTTCAGCAAATATCTCCCACCGTGCTGCTGCATGGCTACATTGGTAGCAAAAGCAAAGATGGCTCACATCAAGCTAATTGGGAATGTCTACTTAAGCTGCAGTATCGCCACAGAGGTGGCCCACCACAGTATGCTGCTGCTAGACAAGCACTAAATGGACAGGCATGTCTGGGATCTGACCCAGTTAGCAGAGAAAAGGAGTGAATACAACCTTGGCTATGAAGAGGACAGAGGGACAGTCACACCAGAAGCATCCCCAGATTCCTAACACCAACATCTGATTTCCCTGCTAATCCCTGAAAGCCACAAGTTTTGTGGTCAACATTTTCCTCTGCTTCTTGTGTGAAAGCTGCTCACAAATGAAGAACGTAGGCTGGAAAAGCCTACATTGAATTTCCATGACTATTTGAAGCATCCCCTGCCACCTCCCACTCTCACCTGCTCCTGTGAATGCAGCTGGAAGGAACAATAGTGGAGGACTACCGTTCTCTCACAAAAGGGTAAGTGGGATTACTCAGGTTAGGAAGCACCTAACCGTGATTGCTTTTATCAGTTCATACATGACTAAAGAGCTATAGGATGATGTTTCTCTGCTTATTTGAAGGCATATGTGCTTTAAAGACACTGCCAGGCATTCTAGAATTGAAAAATGACTTAAGTTTCAATGAGGCCAAAGAACATCCCATTTACTTAGTAGAAACTTCAGTTTCTACAACCCTCCTGAAACATTTCCATCTTGAGATGCTAAAGTATCGACAGCCTAGTCCCACCACTGACTCAGCTGGGGATGAGAGACAGTGTCAGTACACATCCTGTAACAGATGGCTTGAGTGCTTAAAAAAAAATAAGCAAGTAGGCGCTTCTGTAGCTGTTTATCTTCTCTCTCAGGCCTCATAAGATGTAAAAGCAGCAGAAAAGAGTGGCAAGATGTCATCACTGTTTCAACACCACACAGAGGGAAAGCAGAAAATACAACTTTTTGGTATACTCATCAGTTTGAATAAAAAGCTGCATATTATTTATGAGACTTGTGAGAAACAATCCATTGTACCAAACAATGATAGTCAATCCTAGATATAAATCCTCTGCTGGTCGATAACCACTATACCCATTCCCTTAGCCATGAAAATGACCTGACAGAGCCATAAATTCACACATTGTCCATTTTTCACAGACAAGCTCCCGCCCCAGACAGTCTGCAGTGCACCAGCCATGACATCGATATAAACATTTACTCATTTATTATTTTATGCTGACTGCTTTTCAGATTCCTGACAAAGGACAGGCAAGTAACAACGGTGATATAACCTGGACCAGGTTCAAGACCCAAGGGCAGGCTAAATATAGGTTTCAGAGATGGCACAGTGTGCTAGCACTTCCTATACCAGCAGTACACTGGAACTTACTAAATATGGATTTTCATTTAACAGAAAACTTCCATAAATCCATAAGGTTTCAATTTACACATGCATAAAACAAATTCTCTACCTACAAGTTTCTTTCAGAGAAACAAACAGAAAACTCAGTCTAAACATACTGAAAATCTTAATAATGCCTGGCATTGACCCAAAATCTTTCCAAAGAGCCTGACTGATAATTAGTACATTTTCAATGATTTGCCCCTTTTGGGGCCAGTGTTGTAATGGGTTTTAGTGCTAGCAAATCAGTGCTAGGATTTGTCCTGTGCATTAACGTGCACAGAGTGTTAAGCTACTTATTTGTAATGATACTGTTCCTGTAGGAAAGCCTGCCTTGATTGTTAATGATACTTGAGGCTCTTAATCTTAAAACAGAGGGGGAGAGAAACTGCAGGGTGTGGCATAGTCTGCTACACAGCTTGTCATTTACTGAAAACAGAAACCTCACTTAATTCCATTGATAGCACTCAGAATATTATAATAGGCATTTAATTTCCTAAACAAATTGCATTTTAAGAAGCTGAAGCAATCTTTTAAATTAGACTATTTTCATTGTTTATATTTGTTGTTGTTTTTTAATCTGGGACCTATTCAGAAGTGATTTATTAGAAAATAATAATTTGAATAAACTTGCTCTTACCTTCCACTACTCTCACATATTTATTTTTTTTTTAATTAGCAACACAAATAAAAAAGAACAGTAATATCATATTCGTCTCCCAGATTAAACTTTAAAGACTGCTATATGATCAGTATTACTACACTGCTGCCTAACAGTATATACTGTTGATACATTAATTGGTTTATTGACTACTTTAAAGTTTTACAACTTTTCATTCAGACCGATGTGCCCTTGTTGTGAACTCACTCAAAGAATTACCAGATTCAATAACCTAAATTATATTTATTAATACTATGATAGATATATATAATGAAAAAGAAAAAGGACACAACTTTTACCTCCATAGAAGTTGTCCTGTTGGCTTCAGTAGGACTGATTTTACAGAACAAAAAACTGCCCACACTATCAAGACTGGGAATATCAAAAGTAAAATCTGTATATGTACAATATCAGACTTCTGAACATCACAAACTACGATAAAAGTAAACTGGAAAAACAAGACCTGTATTGCTTATTCACATGTAGCTATGGTCAAAAATATGACACCCAGAAAAAGAAAAAAAAATGCTTTATATCTAGGCTGAGTGATAAAGTATCATAAAATAATAACATGTCAGATTGCCCTGTTGCTGTCAACTTGTTAAAAATTTCATTCCAATATTCCCAAAATACTTTGAAAATATAAATTGCAGAAAAAATAAAAACATTCTTCCAGTTTGGAATTCAGATAGAAAGTCAATCTGACAAATTCTCTGTAAAACATAAGTTTAAAGTTTGTAACAATTCTGTTACAGAATTGAAGCTGCACAGAGTTTGCAGGAAAGGTGCTGGATACCCTGTTAAGTATCAAGCAATGTAACATAGATATACATACACACATCATAAGAGACATCTGTGGGACCTGAGTTTGGCTCTTCCATGAGAAGCACTATCTTTACCTTCTAGAGACAAAATGTCAATTAATATGCCAAGTATGATGTCACAAGAGAAGTAATTTGATGTTTGTAAATAGACACGTATTTATAGACATACATATATAAAAGGGAGTACTGTTGACTAAACAAAATCAGGAAGTAGGAGAAAAGCCTCTAATCATAACTATGAGATGTGAACTCAGCTGATGGTGCGAAAGATAAAAAGGACATTCAGTATTGAAAGAAGACATGAAAGAAGATCAAGCAATGTAGTGAATCAGCTGCTGACCGTATATCAAACTTGATCCTAATCATAGTGAATGAAAATTGCTGTTTAAAGGTGTCTGGAAAAGCATATTTGCCATGAACCCATTCTGCACTTAATATACTACAACAAAAACTGGAGAACATATTATCATCCCCTACTCCAACTCAGCTTTGTTTAGCTGCAAATTATACAAAATCATCCTGCATTTTCATTCCCATTAATTGCCAGTATATATCTAAATGAAGATAGAATTACATTGGTAATAAAATACATAAAATCCATTATTGATTTAGTGCTTTAGAAATCATGTAAATCCCTAAGGTGAATAACCTTGTTATGTCAAATACCTCTCAAAGAATAGACTGTCCTTATGAACTGAGCGCACAGGGAAGTAGAAAGAGCTTGGTATTTTCTGTTCTGTTTCAGCTTTAAAAGGGTTAGTCTAGTGAGATAGTAACTCTGAGAAAATTCCCCTAAATCCAGAATTTATGGAAAGACAAACATCTACATGCATGCTGACTCTCAGAAGACTCTTAGTCTTCTTAGAATATTCATCTATCCATACACTGAAATAAGATAAGATTTCATCAGAGGTACTTTTGGACCCAGTAAATCACATGTAGCTGTCAGTATCCTAAACATTTCCTTACTGAGTAGCTATACAGTCACTTTTCTGAAAGTGCGTTACACAAGTTACTTTAAAACTATTGCATATACATTGTCAAAATACCTGAATGCCACATGCTGGAAACACCGTCCAAGTTATCATGCTTGTTATTGTGGTTGTCAGATATGGCCGGTTGCTCCAAATTAGCTCATGCACTATACATAGCACCAAACCGGCTAACACAGGATTTGGATTTTTGAGGATAAATGTCAAAATAATACCCTGACACCATACCAACCCACCATCCCAAAGGGTCAGGTACAAATCCTTTTATGAAAGAAAAAAAAAATCCTTCAGTGGTCTGTTCCCCAAGGCACACAGGAAATCACCCAGAACACTGACACTGTAAGTCTGGCCCCATTTTTCACCTACATCTACCATCTGATCGCAAGGAAGAAAGAAAGTCACAGCTGTGGTGGCTGGTGTGTTGCTAGCTAACTATCAGAGTCTGTCATCCATACTGCATGTAATCAGGCTAAAAGTTCTGAGGCTTCACCATCTGGAACCTTTTGCTATACCATATCTAACAAGTTTGTTTGTTTGTTTTTTTGGTTTTTTTAAACTATGACTAGACTTCAGTCAGCAAAAATCTAGAAGTAAGCCTGCTCATTCCTTTCCTTCATGTGAGCTCTACAAGCAATGCAAAATAAGGCTTTTTTTTTTTTTTTGTCTTTTATTTATTTTTCCCTAGAGTGAGCTGTATCAGAAAATAAGTTGGAAAAACAAATACATTAACATGGAAAAAACTAAGAATGTAACAGAAAAAAGAAAAGACTGTCCTATCAGACCTAAATTTCCTGCTATACGTGGTATTAAATTCACACATCTACAATATTACACTTTATTAGATGTGGAGTTAAGGAATTTTGGTGGTGGTGGTTTTTTTGTTACCCTGATTTCATTCTTTGGGTGTTTTGACATTCATCTGTGTTTCTCAGATGTCCTTAAGTGCATTTGTAGCAACAATTTTGTACTTGTTAATTAAATATGTTTTTAATCAAGATTGTCACAAAGTAACAGGACCAAGCATCTACTGAAGACAGGTTTTACATCACCCTGCAGACCAGGACAGCTTCACATTAATGCAACATACTATGAAAATGGAGTTTCAGTCTATAATAAGGAGTCTGTACACATATGTATGTAGCAGTCAAGTTTACCAGTTCAATCTTATTTTCCTTAGTGTAGCCAATTCGGTTCAATTAACCACTGTAATTGCATTGTGTAAGTCTAAAAAGTGCCTTTTACTGGGAAACAGCCTGAAATAACTGTTGGGTGTTGCTGTTGTTTCTGATTTAACACATTACCATTTTTCATTAGTTAAATACTGTAACTAGCAAACAGATTCCAAATTTAGATTTCATTATCCAAATTGTATTTTCATATGTGTGAGCTCTTTAAGAAACTATGTAATTCATTCCCCAACTCATTTTTTCTAGTAATGAATGCAACTGTCTGATAATGGAAGTAGCACTTTATAAAATTAGCCCATATCCTTCTGAAGCTCCTTCATGCTGCCACTTTACTAAATACTTAGATGAGTTTATCTGCTCTGGTGCAGTCTCCTCAGGAATACCAAGGCAAAGAACACGTGCACTACTAATGATACTTAAAATGTCGTCTGAATTTATGTTATTCCTGCATGTGACAGAGTATCCTCAGACTCCTGATTTAGCAGTTACTGCTATGAACTTCCTCATAACCCGAATTCCTTGGCCTTTTATTAAAATGCTAAACAAAACAACAAAACAACCTCCCCCACACAAAAAAACCCAAACCAAACAAACCAACAAAACCAAACAAACCAACAAAACCAAACACAAACCAAAACTTCCCAAACAAACAACAACAACAAAACAACAAAACCCCAAACAAAACTCACCAAATAAATATGAAGATATTTTAACCTCTTTACCATAGGGATGCTGGCTTTACTGTGAGTATGCTTTAGTACCAGACTTCAAACAGCTGATAACTGTTTTTCCACAGGAGACCCAATGTTTTTCTAGAAGAAGTAAATGTAGTTCTCCAGCAAAACACCTCACAGAGACATTTTGTTGTTGGTTCAAAACAATTTAGTTGAACAAATAAAGCAGCTCTCATTCACAATTTGCTGTATTTGATCAGGAAAATTCAAACACAGGGTTTTGGAAAGACAACAAGCCTGATAACTATTATTATTCTCTTATAACAGTCAATTTCTATATACATTTCCTTGCAAAGATTTTATGTTACCTTAACTGAATCTGATAAATATCAGAAAAAGAAACCTTAGAGGCTCTCAAAACTAGACAGGGGAAAAAAAAAAAAAAGAAACAAAGAAACAAACCATCTATAAATATCATAAAACATTTCTCAGCAAAATGCTCATTTTCATTCTTCTCTGGAGATAGGGAAAGTTTGATAAATTCAAATATAACAGATTGAGCTTAGGGGATGAACACCAAGTACTTACCCATACTATCTTCTCTATCAGTTATCAGTAATTGTATTTTGGATGATTAAAAAAGCCCTCCTTTCTCTCCTTGTCTTGCATCTCCCCACCCTGCACAACATCATCACATATGCACTCCTGTAGTAACTGTCTGAAGCGAGTGAAAATCTCTAGCTAAAAACAGCACACACAATTTAAAGTGGCTTTTTTTTGGAGCTGAAGTCACACCTCAGTACTAATCAAACATTTTCAGAGTTTATTCAGAACTTCTGCATAAAAAGCTGATGTTCACCTAAAATGTAATTCTATTCTGTAAATTATACTCATAAACATCATAGAACACATGCATTTTCAGTATGCCACAGGATTCACTATCAAATTTTCTGATTTTACAAGTCCAGAGACTGTCTTTTAATCTATCTGGTCCTTGCAGACTCAGCATGCTGTAAGCCAAGCTGTTGTCCTTCTGGCTTTGTATATTGCTGCCAGCACTAAAGCTTTGACAGACAAAATTTCTCGCTCAGTAGACACTCCACAGTGGACTGGGATATACTGGACATTCCTAGATTAACAGATACTTCAGATGGTAAATTCAGCTCCATGATGCAGTACAAAGCAACATTGAGTCAATTTACTAGCTGTATATAGATCCCACAACCTTTACAAAAATATGCTCTGAAAAAAGAGTATTATTAATATCCTGAATAAAATAGAATAACTAGAAGACCATATACTTTGTTCTTTCACAACTCCCCCAGATTTACAGGGTTAAAAATAGCATTGAGGAAAAAGAAAACAAACAAGAAACAGTCAACTCCCCCCTAAACCACAACAGTGAAGTAAAAAACCTCCACAATCTAAAACTCCCTGCTTTTAATTTTCTTTCTTCAAATGAAAGATGTAAAAGTGCTCATAAAAGAAACCAGAGGGCAGCATGTGATAAAAGTTCCATTCAATCTCTTTTTCAGAGTAAAGCTGTGCTTAAAATATCATTCTGCCTTGACTAACCACTTCCTTTCTAAGAAAAAAAAAAAAAAAAAAAAAGAATGGAATGATAGATGTCATTGCTTCCAACAGTAGAAAGGAACTGAACACAGAAACTTCAGGTCTTCTCTAGCCTTAAGTTCCTCACATGCTGTAAATATGCATGTTGTCTTTTCTCTATATTCTGTTCTAAACTTGCTCCACAAACCGTCATCCCTGATGCCTGCAGCTCTATTACCAGGAGAATACACCATTACTACTAAGGATTTGCTACTGAATCAGTTCTGTAAGTGTTGTAAATCAGCATAGCTTCAGTAACTTCAGGTAGGTGATGATGATTTATAAAGCCCTGAGGATTTGACCCTCTGTCCTTATTACTTCATTAATCTGCATATTCCTGCAATGTACACCAATCTTTTTTCTAAATTACTTTTACTTCTGCCCACCTGTTGTAAGTCTGATGTGGATTTATGCAGAGTTCGTACCATACTTTCTTACTTATTTTTGAAGAAAATAAATGATCCATAAATGGTCCATAAATGATCTGTATGGCTGACTGAATCAAGCCTGAGATGGTAGCTGTCAGCAGGTATGAATTCAATTTTGCAAGACCAGTCCATTAGTATCTAAACAGTATTAAGAGAGTAGAGAGGGAGAAGACAGGGAATATATATCCCAGGGCATAAGAGGCTGGCCACTTCTGGTAGGAAAGCATTTGATCAACTCTGTCAGAGCCAGAAGACCATGGTGAATGCCTTCTCATAATAATGAGTAGCTTGTTCCCAAAAGAGGAGAAAGTTTGTGTCAGGAACTATGTCTCATCATATTCTTCAAGATATCAGTGAAGCAAAGAGCCCATCAGGATTCAAAGGAGGTTTAGATATTTATATGGATAACAAGACCATCAACTTCTACACTGGACAGTATATATTTTCTTTGTAAGAAAATGAAGTCTTGTATTTCAGTGCATAATGATGCTACTAGAAATATGAGGTAGAAACAGGCTCAGTGGAAATGTTGCTACATTTCCATTTTGAAGCTTTCTTTGGTTCCCTTAACTTCCCTCTGATACTGTCTACAGTTAAAAAAAGACCCTGAGGGAATACCACTCTGATCCTCCCTGGTGTGGCCTGAAAATCAAGGAACCCAGTCAGTCAGTGAAAACCTAACTAACAGCTACATTTTATTTGCAAATTCATTTTAGAAAAATAAAGTGTTGTGTTGATCCCAAGTTTAAAGTGAGGCACCAATAACCCACATCAAATGTATTATGTGGGCAATTAAACACCTTCAGAGTCCTCTGAAAGTAGCATTAACATGGAAGAAATTAAATGGAATTAGAAGAACCATTTCTTCTGCCTAAAACCTGATGTTTTCCTAAAAGCAAATATCCTCAAAGCATTCTCTGCAGAAATATGCAATGGTTATCTTTAACAAGTCAGTATTTTCCAAATGTTACAATACTGTAGATCTGAAATGGCATTTTTCATAAACATAAAATAGAATGAACTGGGACCTCACATACCATACTTTATTAACATGCCCAGGCTTTTAAATAGCATGACCAACACGGGAAGCATTTAAGGAGGGACATAAGATTCTGCATGCTAAATGAATGAATATTAACCTCAACTTGGAGAAGGTTACACATACATCAGGCTAAGAGCATTAAGGGAAAGAAAAAAAACTGTATTTAGGATAGACTAAAGAAGGACTCTCAGTCAGTAGTAGCAAAAGGTTTCGTCCTCAGATCTAAGTTTTTGGCAGAATTCAAGGAATGGGATTTGTCACTCCCTGATTCACTGAAATACCTAGCTTCAAGAAAAGGAGAATTAAAGGTGACCATCCTGTAACTGAGTTAGTGTTAATTGTACATACGAGTTACATATCTAGGGAATGGGAAACAACTGAGTGTACAGTTTAAATACTCACACCTTGCTGATTTCTTAAGAGTTATTACATCACGTTTCTAACAGGTAAAGAAATACAACTTCATAGTCAGCTCTTCAAAATGTATTTTGGGTTACAAAAAGCTATCTTACTCATCAAGTAGAATTATAGAATTATTAAGCTTGGAAATGACCTTCAAGATCTATCTTCAATAATAAGGAATATTGTAATAAATGTCCATCTGCCTTCTGAAGGATCAGGATAAATTTTAAAGGGCCACTAATTCTTGCAAACATTTGCACATACCATCCTGCATCATTGCAGTGTTATTGCTAACCTCATAAATTAAGTAAAAAAAAAGAAACACTAAGCAAATTACTATGCTCTCACATTTGTCTATATAGAGCCATAAGTAAGTTACTACTTTTAATATTTTTTCCTAGTTTCTGGGAAAGAAAATAGTTTTGCTAAATGTTCTGATTTCCCTGTAAATATTTCCAACTTCATAGGTTTGCTGTTGCTACTCTTCCTACACATGTACTGGGCATACAGGAGAAATTTTGTTATCGTGTCAAGCCACCCACCATTGCTTCTTCCATCTTTTAGAAGACAGCATTTATTGGGATTTAGTGACTGTTCTGTAGACACATATGCACTGAGTTTGAATCTTCCGCTGTGAGTTCCCTGAAGAATGACTCAACTGAAACTGCGTCTTTGAACAATATATATTAAGTGAATACATAACAATATCAAGACATTTGTCAGCCTAAACGAGAGTGCACAAGGCAAATGAATGGGTGAGCCACTTAAAATTTCAACCTAAGATTTCCATGCTGTAATCCCTCTTCTTACCTCCTTTCTTCTCTCCTATTTAAAAATCTTTACTAGCCTGTCTGTTAAGAAAAAAATAAAAATATTGCATTTCATGTTATAGCTGGGATTTTTGGAAAGGTCCTTAAATCAGATTTACTTTAAAAAAAATAACTGGGATCTTAAGTCATATCCTAAAGTTGTTTTTTTTTTAAAAAGAATGCCCCGATTTCTCACTGTTTTACATCTCATATAATATGCTCTCATGCAGCATTTTTAATCCAAACATCATACTGAGGTCATCAGCTTGATTTGTATTTTACAGATGTACAAAATGGATACTGAAGTGAATGGATGCTCAGTAAGATAGTTTCAGAGCCAGGAATGAATAACAGTGCTTTGAATCTCTTTCCAGTGTACTGTGTGTGCAATAATAAAGAGCTGAGGAGATGGCTGTGAAACGACAGAATCACCCCAGTCCGAGTGATTATATGGAAAAGTTTGAAAAGAAGGGGAAAATCAGTCCCTGGATGAGACATAAAAGAAGTAAATAAACCAAATATACCTTCCTCTTTTATTAGCTTTCTTAATGAGGTTATCTCTGGCTATCGGGAACTCTGATGAGACCAACAACCATCTATTTTAAATGCCAAGCGAACGCCTGTTAAGCAAAAGGCTCCCTCTTCCTAGGGCTGATGCTCTCAAATCCTAATAGTAATTGACAAGACTTCCCCATCTGGACTCCTCTTTTATTTTTTTAGTTTGCATTTTTAGTATGTGATGAAGTGCTGTGCAAGGGACTGCCTTTACAGGCAGAGCTGTATGTTGTTTTGTTTTGGTTTTTAGATGGGTGAACAGCATTGTAATAACATATGTGGAAAGATCAAAATGCAATTTCTTTTTATTATTCCCATTATTGCATTCCCCTACATAATGGCAACCTCTTCAGAGACATCGTCTGCAACATAATATTGATTTAATGTGCCACTTCATATGCCCGCCACGTCCTTAGATTAAAGATTTAAATTAATATGACAAGTGAAACACTAAGAAATTCAACAAATCACCAGATAGGCTTATCCACACAGGGTAAATCTTATAGTAAAAAATAAATTAAACAAAACAAAACAAAAAACCAAACCAACAAAAGAACAAACAAAAAACCCACAACCATCCCAGCAGCCACAGCTTAGGCATAGGCCTGATTTAATTTGATTGATTGATCATGAGATCTTTGAGTGCAAATTCATTATTCTCTTATTAACTATTATCATTATCGGAATTTATAAAGAACTTATAAACCTATTAAACTGGTCCTAAATGTTGCAATCTATTTATTGAACTCACCAGCAATGAAAAATTAATTATTAAACAACCACCACAGGAAAACATCAGTGGCCTTGTCACCTCAGAGCGAGATTGATAGCATGTTACCTTCTGGAGAGTGGGGCCCTGCAACATTCAAATACAAACCTTGGAAGGGTAATGCTGAGTATGTCACGGCATAAGTCACACTTTTAATTTAATGTTTTATTAAATGTTAGAATAAATTTATCCAGGACTCACAGACTGTCTTAATAAATGAATTGGCACTCTTTCAGATGTAAAAAATGGTCACAGCTTCTCAAGGGCATCAGAAACCCTGAAGCATAAGACACCAGTAAATACAAAGAGCAAAGGCAGCATGGACAGTGATGTATTTGCAGGCACTGCGGGTGAGCCAACACTTTCAAAATGCTGAGGCTAACAAAACAAGGGCAGTGAACTCCCAGAATGGGAAAAGCACCTGCAGTAAGAAGCTGTGCTTGAGTGCAGTTGCACAAACATGTCCACTACTGAAAAAAGGTGGAAAGGGTGTGGGTTTATCACCCTCCTGCTACTGTATTCCAGGATATGTTTGTACATTTAAAATTTCATGAGCAGTATTAATAATTTATTTTTCTCCTGTCCTTTAATTTCATAAAGCCAGACTTTGAAAACAAAAGGCAGGGAGATGATATGTTCTCTCCCTCTTTTGCAGTTGTCTCCAGCACCTTCACTTGTATTTCCTTATAGAACTGCTGTCATTAGTAATATCTGAATTGGCTACAAAAAATGGTTACAAGTTCCTTAGTCAAAACCAATATGCCCCATCTCTGGCACATCCCTCCAGAGAAGACATCCTAAAATTTCTGCAAGAGGTTCAGTTTTGAAGACATGTGGCTTATGTAAAGTGGGACTATCACTCAATCAAGAAAAGGTTTTCACAGCATAATTGGGCTGAGCTATAGATTTCCACAAAAACTAAACTCAATGTAAATTACTGTTAACATGGTCAGGAATGACCCCATCCCACCACTATCGAGTAGCAAAAAAAAAAAAACCAAACCAACAACCCAAAACCCAAAAGCAAACAACAAAATCAACAAAAAAACCAAACAAAAACACACAAAACCAACCAAACAAAAACACACAAAACCAACCAACCAAAAAACACAACCAACCAACCAAAAAACACAGCAAACCAACCAAACAAAAAAATCCACTTAGCAAGCTTTTTTTCCAAAACTGTGAAATCTTGGTATTCAGTAGTTTACCATCTGGTAATGCCACAGATTGCCACATGTTACATTGCTACAGCCTAAGAACAACAGGTCCCAATAAGCAACAGGCAAAAACACAGTGGCTAAAAGTGTCTTCTCCTGTAGTCTTGTGCTTCTTGAATTCATGCAGCTGGCATCCTCCTGCTGAGTGTACAAGAGCATTTGGACAAGAAGGTAAAAAGGAAAAGGACCCTGAAACTTCCTTTGAGCGTGGCATTTTTCCAGAAAGTCAGGAAAGGAAATTCCCAGCATATAAAGGAAAGTTAATAAAACAAAGTGCATGGTTGTGCTTCTAAGTTCTAAATAAACAATATTCTTGATCTAACTACAATGACACTTGCCACCCTACTTCAGACTCCTACAGCTGATGTGAGAGGAAATTAGAAGGACTTTATTCACTAAAAAATGAAATGTGACTTCACATGGATGTAGGGTTGCACAGAAACAAAAGCAGTGAGATGAACTCTCTACCAGTAAAAATTTAAAAAATCCAAACCTGAGCTACACTATATTTAATGCTCTCTGTCTTTACCTGACACAAGGAAATATTTCATAGCCTCAGATGAGTAGTCACAGTTTATAACAGTAACTGTGTAATAATATGGAATTTTTATTTTTGTATTCAAGATGTAAAGGAAAAAGTATGAAAAAAACCTGACATTTTTTCTCTTTCATTCTTTTAGGATAACACCGTACACTCCAGTGGGCTTTTCTGAAGTGTACAGAACTGGATCCAAGAAAAGAAGTCAACTTTGAAACTTGTATGAAGAACACAGAGCATTCCACAAACAAATGAGATTAGTAGTATCTTGAAGTTTAGTTTTGTAATGGTTTTAGCTGGGATAGAGTTATTTTTCTTAATAGTAACCTCTATGGTGCTATGTTTTGGATTTTTATTGGTAACACAGAGATGCTTTAGTTATCACTGAGCAGTGCTCAGAGAGTCGAGGTCTTTCCTGCCTCTCACACCACCCAACAAGGGGGTAGGCTGGGAGTACACAAGAAGTTGGGAGGGAACACAGATGGGACAGCTGACCAAAGGGATATTCCATACCATATGATGTGCTCTGAATATAAAGCTGAGGGAAGAAGAAGGAAGGGGGGACATTTGGAGTTTATATTATTTCTCTTCCCTAATCACCTTGGAGAATGTGTGTGATGAAGCCCTGCTTTCCTGGAGATGGCTGAACACCTGCCTGCTGATGGGAAGTAGTGAATTAATTCCTTATTTTGATTTGCTTTCATGCCATGATTTACATATTAAACCTAATTTGTCTCAATCTACAAATTTTTGCACTTTAACCCTTCTGATTCACTTCCCCATCCCACTGCAGGGGAGTGAACAAATGGCTGTGTGAGGCTGAGCTATTTGCTGCGATTAAACGACAACCAGCTTTAAAAATTATTCTGGTAACAGGCAGAACATAGTTTTTATTTATTTATTTATTAAATCACTTTTCTTTGGTGGTGGGAAAATAGACTCAGTTTTAAAGGAAGTTCATTCAGCAGAAATTCTTTTTGACAGTTTTTCAGCTACTAAGGGAAGCTGGTTGCTTTAGTACTTTCTAAGAAACTATTGTCTGCATTTTTGAGGCACACTCCTTCATAACTCAGGCATATAAAAATGTTAACACTTTTAACAAGTGTAAGTGTGCACATAAGCAAGCAAATAATATGTTTAGTATGCATATTATAAAACAACAGAAAACCAAGCACAGAATAAGTAGCTCAAAATGTTCCAGCTGCATCTAAACTTACCCACTTGAACCATAAGTTCATTCTGCCCTGTTCATGTGCCCTGATTTCCTTTCCAGGATTATAAGGACACTGAGAAGACATATATGGCAGATGTCCTTCTTTGCCAAAACAGGAATTTGCATCCTGTTGGGAACATGCTCCCTGACTTGAACATTTTCAGGGCTGATATGTCCACTGCTAGAAGATAGATTCATAGTGCCTGCCTCTTACTCCAGAGTGAAGAGAAATTTGAGAGTGGTGGAATGAAATGGCATATGTCTTTACTCCAGAACAAAGAAAATAGTGACTGATTGAAGCAGTTCTTACCCAAGGATACACTCTCAATCCAATATATCTGAATACTTAAAATGACAAAATACGAGAAATTAGGCAGGGGAAGGACTATAAAATGATAGTTACAATAATAAGCAAATCCTAATCTTTTTCTAGTTCTTTACCATTTAGCATGTTTTCTAGAACTGAAAAAATCTCAATAGTTAGTAGTTAAAAATCTCACATTGCTAAATCTGGGACACTGCAACGTGTTAGTTTGCATTCTGTCTATTATTAAGAGGCTAAATTTATGAGCCTGTATAAAGAAAGCTATATAATCATATAGAATGGTTTGGGTTGGAAGGAACATTAAAGATAAACCTAGTTCCACCCCTGTGACATGTCAGGGACACCTCCCACTAGCTCACGTTGCTCAAGGCACCATCCAACCTGGATTTGAACACATCCAGTGATGGGAAATCCACAACTTCCCCGGTTAACCTGTTCAGTGTCTCACCACTCTCATAGTGAAGTTTCATTCTTATTTCCAATCTAAATCTAGCCTCTTCCAGTTTCAAACCATTGTCCCTCATCCTGTCACTACAGGCCTTTGTAAACAGTCCCTCCCCAGCTTACTTGTAGGCCCCCTTCAGACACTGGAAGGCTGCAATAAGGTCTCTCCAGAGCCTTCTCTTCTCCAAGCTGAACAAGCCCAACTCTCTCAGCCTGTCCTCACAGGAGAGCTATTCCAGCCCTCTGGCTCCCTGTAGCCGTCAGATATATACTATTTTGTCTACAACAACTGGCCTAGGACAAATCTAAACATCAATCTAAAATATAATGCAATTTAGGAAATCTACATACTACAAATAATGTATTGCTCTAGTCCAGTATTGTGTAATTCTGTAAAAACAGCCACTAGATACAGATTGGTATCAGACTGTACTACCAGCACTTACAAATGGGAAACCTTGAATCTACAACCCATAACTCACATATTAGCTTTACCAAAACTAAGGATATGAACTTTCAAAACTTTATCAACTGAGACAATTTACAGTGAGTTAGCAAAGTGAAAGTCCACCAAAGAACAACAGGTGAAACAGGTGAACAGCTCTACCAATTTCAACAGAAGAATTTGTTTCACGTTTCTCCCCAAACCACAATACTTTTTTTTATAAGGTGCACAATAATGACAGTATCTAACAGAAAATTTCCTAGGGATATATGGATGTCAGTAGATGTCAAAAGTTTCATCTTACATAACATAACAAATGGATAGGTGGGTAGGTAAATGGATAGATAAAAAACATTGGTGTATGTGGATACATGTCTGTGCATGACTAGAAAGCTCCTTGGCAATCTATTAAATGCCAAAAAGACTTCTAAATGGATGTTAAATACAAATTAAAAAACTGAAAGTCTGTGACAAGTAGGATCTCTGTCCTTTAGTAACCTTTGTTTTTGAGGATGAAAAATTGAGATTTGCCATCCACTTATACAGTGACTAATGAGCTAATAAATTTACAGACAGATGAATGCAGAATTTTCAATTTCTCTTTAGAAAGGTGTCTACAACCCAAATGAATTATTTTAATCAAAAACAGAAGAGCCATAGATACTGTGAAAGGCCTACATTTTCAAGAGCTCTACCCAACCCTTTGAACATAAATGAGACTGTTTATTGTAGTACCATTACTTGTGAGTATAAATACTTGCTCTTTTACAAAAGTCATTCTTTTTAAAACAAATGAATTCCCAACAGTTGTGTGTATTATAAATGCTCACACACATGGAAATCATGGGGACTATAGATTATAGTCCATGTTATAGTACAAAAGAATTATTATCCTTGGTGACTTTGAGCAGGCTATTTCATTCTTTCTCCCCTTTGCCTTCCTATTGTTCGCCTATGAATTCTATTTTCCTTGTAAGCTCTTTGAAGCAGGAATTATTTATATACTTCAGTTCTCCAGTATTGACTGGGGAATCCAGGAACAATTGTAATACAGATATAATAAATGCATGTACAGATATTCACAGTTGAAGGTGTCATACCTACACTATTTTTACAGTTACCTGTGAAGATGCTACTTTGTTTGGAGTATGTACTATACCAAGCAAACTGATCTCCCCTTTATAAAAAATTTATCCCTGTTTATAATAGTTTCTGAAGTTCACTATAGGCTTACTTCATTTATAGTCCTTATAACTCCATTCCTCCCTTTCTCCGTTCACTTGTCTCTTCTCTGTCCCTCTGCAACATATTGCTACTGTGGGAGGTATTCACACTGTCTAACTTTAGTCAACTAATTTAGAGTTCTGAGTCACCCTCTAGGAGTGCCTACCTCATAGAATATGACTATATATGGAATAAACATTTTTTAACATAGGTGTTCTAATATTTACTTAATTCAAATACCCAAAGTAGCTTGGCCTAGGTGGTATTAGCATTCCACAGTCTAAAATACTGCCTGTCAACAGTAAGCGAATTTATGAAGTGTTCAGGTTGCATATAGGTTTTCACTAGCTTAGCACCTCACTTCCATTTTCTCTCACTTAGATTTAACACAGTAATCATACTATCTGTAGGAAAGGATAAAAGATAAAAAGAAGATAAAAAGATTAAATGCATATGATATTTATCCATGGAATTTACTAAAATGTTAGAAGAATTTAAAAAGAACATAGCTGCTCAATAAATTGCAGCATTCAGTCGAGGAGGCTGCAGCTGTAAGACAGTACATCAGTCCCAAGCCTAACCACATCTTGACCTTTTTTCTGAGACTGTCAACAAAGGTACCAATTAGAGCAATGATTATAGCAACACATTTTATGTTGTGCTAAACACAACTGTTACCAAGAGGACAAAGATCATACATTCTGCTTAACACCGGATTTTTGATTGTCTCAACACAGATCTTCTACTGACAACTACTTTGGTAAGTCTCAAGATGAGAAGCCGGTTAAGTGCACCACTCACATACTCTTCTTTTGATCTCTTGGGACACAGAAAGGCTTATACTGTAAATGTCTGAAAGATTTCCTGGCACATTGTTGATTTTGTTTAGTTTATCATCTCTCACACAAATTAGGTGATCTAAGGATTTACTAAGTTCCTTTTATATCAGGTTTTAATGTTAAAATAATTTGTTTCCACATATCACCATTAATTATGTCAGTCATAAATTATGCATTGTAATTCAACATATTGGGAACTGCAAGGCAGGCATTCAAGATCAGCTTCTGAAACCCCTTCAACTTCAAATCAAGTCTTGATCAATATATGTATTAACTATCAGTTTATTTAGTTCAAGATTGTTAAATGTAATAAAGTGATGAAAGATAGAAAAAAAAAGAAAATAATATTTTTTTCTGTCTCAGTTGCAAAATGAATGCAAAACAAAACAAACTTACAGAGGCAAGATTAAAACAATGTAGACTTAAATGCAGGCTGCCCACAGCATAAAAAAAAATGTGTACTGTGTGCTAATGGTGGGAAAAACACTATGGGATTACAACATTAAGATATAGCTTGGAGTTCCATTCATAAGACACATGTTGGTGATCTCAAAGACACGACAATATAAAGACCACAAATCTATTTTAAGCATACAGGAAAATGTTTAGCTGACATAGGCATACAAAGAATGATTTTGAAAGAAATCAGGCATTTCTATTCCTTCTTTAAATTTACAAAAAAAAAATCCCCAAAACCAACCCTACTATTAATTCCTGTTTATCAAAAGTTCAATTAAAATTAATAGAATTACTCTTGCTCAATATAACATTGCTTTTCCTTCCTAATGAGATCTGCTTTCCACCAGTAATTAGTAGGAATTGACCATCCAGGGAGAACCACAAGGATATGGAAAGACACAAGATCTGTCCAAACAGGTTTTAAGTACAAGAACTATTTTAAACTGAAACTGTATAAAGGCATACAGACTGACAGTTATGATTAAGCTGCTTACTTGGATTTACCAATTCCTAGGATGTGAGAAGAACTTACATAACATACCCTATTTTAAACCTCACATTTCTCAGTTAATGGTATGGACAAACTTCAAATATTTGGCTAAAATTTACAAGGCAGTTCAGAGATGTTTGCATGCAAACTAACCACTGCTTCATTAAAATACTCCTTTTACACTCAGGCACAGGATTAAATTGTTTCTTTACCGGTCATCTCCTTTGTAAATTAAGTCCTATGGATCTTTTTTTTTTTTTAATTTCCTTTTGGTTAGAAAATATATATTGTACAATAGGAAGCTATGATGCAACACTGACACTACTATCAACACTTCTGATTGCACTATAAATCTTTAAATTGCTTAAAGTAATTCTGGGACAAAAAATTCCAGTAACTTGACTATAGACATATTTTTGAAGTTATAAAAAAAGTGAATTGCATTGATATATTTTTACATTTTAAGGAAAAAGAGTACAAACTTTATTGCTTTGCTATTTTAGGGGTTGTTCCTTGGGGTTTTTCCTCCCCTCTGGTAGCCCTAACATACTGTTGCATGAGTGGCACTGTGCTGTACCTGCTCAATGCAATCTGAAATAGAACCTGAAAGTTAGACCAATCCGATTTCACTGTTCAAAATCAGTGAAATCTGAAATTAAACAAAAAACAGATGTACAATGAAAAAAAAATTAGAGAGTGAAGCTATGACAGTTACTATTGCTATTAAATGACTAGGCAGGTAATTTCTATAAAATTACACACTGAAGACTCACCTTTATAATCAAGATATTATTTACAGGGCAGCATCCTTTTTGCAAAACTACAAAGATAAATACATTTAAATATTCTGACTAGACCAACTTCCATAACAATTAGGAAAATTCAAAGGAAGCATTCTAAATATCTGCTATCTGTTTTCAAAAGGCAATACACTCTAGGGATGGACAACATTCACACCTGATGATGTTCACATGTTGCTAATGATATGCCAATACCCCTAAAATGATAATATAGGAGAAGAGGATATGCATATCTTGTGCATAGGCAAAATATAAGTATCTTGTGAAATCTGTGTTAGTATGAAGACATAGAAGTTTCTTTCAGTAAGACTTGGTAATTTCTTCTCTAACAGATAAATGGCATGATATTTTGTACATTACCTGTCAAATACCTGTTTTGATAGATCCTTCATTTCTTAAAGTGGAATTGGTATGGAAAAAAAAGTATTTGAAGTTAATGTAATAATTAATATATCTGTCCATCTAGCTTTAGTGTTTTCAGCTGTTTCCTTCTGGGAACCATATATAATTCTGCTCTGAGAATTTTGACTGGATGGTTTGAGGATAACAGTTTGTCTTAGATAGACAAGTATAATTAAAAGTGTCAGGAAAAAAAATCAATGTCTTTGAAAAATAGAGTGCCATCACAAAAAAAAAGTGAAATCACAAGTGATTTCAGAGTGTTCATAAAAAAACAGCTTTTCAACTATATCTTTGTGACAGTTGGATGAAATCTGAGTTTAACTGAAGTAAAAAACAAAATGCCTATTTTTTTCTGATACATTTTTTACCTTCAAGTGAATGTATAAGAACTTAATGGAACAATTGTGTATGTTTATGTCTCTGTGCTTGTATATATATGGAAAAAATGTGTAGGTCGAAGAAGACCTTCAAGATCACAGAGTCCAAACATTAACCCTACTCTGCATGACCACTGCTAAACCATGTCCCTAAGCACCATATATACATGACTTTTAAACATGGCCAGGAAGCACTTCCTGGGAAGCCTGTTCTAATGCTTAACAACCCTTTCAGTGAAAAAATTCTTCCTAATGTTCGACCTAACCCACCCTTGGGGACCCTTGAGGCCACTTCCTCTTGTCCTATCACTTGTTACTTGGTAGAAGAGACTGACACCCACCTCTCTACAACCTACTTTCAGGTAGTTGTAGAGAGGGATAAGGTCTCCCCTCAGCCTCCTTTTCTCCAGGATAAACAACCTCAGTTTCCTCAGCAGCTCCTCACCAATTTTGTTGCCCATCTTTGGTTATACTTTATCACCTCAGTGTCCTTTTTGTAGTGAGAGGCCCCAAAATGAACCCAGTATTATTCAAGATGCAGCCTCACCAGTGCCAATCACACCAAGGGGACGATCACTTCCCTAGCCCTGCTGGCCACACTATTTCTGATACAAGCCAGGATGCTATTGGCCTTCTTGGCCACCTGGGCACACTGCTGGCTCACATTCAGACAGTTAACAATCAGCACCCCCAGTTCCCTCTCTGCTGGGCAGCTTTTCCAGCTGCTCTTCACCAAGACTGGAGTGTTCCCTGCGGTTGTTGTAACCCAAGTGCAGGACTTGGCCCTTGGCCTTGTTGAATATATATTGGCTTGGGAATTGATCCAGCCTATCCAGGTCTCTCTGTAGAGCTTCCCTACCCTCATACAGATCAACACTCCTGCCCAACTTGGTATCATCTGGAAATTTACTGAGGGTGCACTCTATCTCCTCATACAGATCACTGATAAAGATATTAAACAGAAGTGTCCCTAGTACTGAGCCCTGGAGTACACCACTTGAGACTGTACACCAGATGGACTTAACTCCATTTACCACTACACCTTGGGCCCACTCATCCAGTCAGTTTTACCCAGCAGAGCATATGCCCAACCAAGACATGAGAAGCCTGTTCTATTTTTTTTTTTTCATGAGAAAGAATGTTGTGGGAAACAGTGTCGAGGGATTTACTGAAATCTAGGTAGACAATAAGCACAGCCTTTCCCTCATCAACTAAGCAGATCAACTATCTTGTCATAGAAGGAGATCAGGTTTGTCAAGCATGACATGCCTTTCATAAACTCATGTTGACCAGACCTGATCACCTGGTTGTCCTGTACACGCTGTGTGATGGCACTCAAGATGATCTGCTCCATAACCTTATTTGAAACCGAGGTCAGACTCACAGGTCTGTAGTTTCCCACATCCTCCTTTCATCCCTTTTTGCAGATGGCAAGCACAGCTCCATTGTCCCAGTTCTTGATTAAGTGTATGATAGCTAAGTAAAGATCTCACCCAGAAACTTTTTTAGAACTGTGAATCTCAGGAAAAAAGGCAAAAAAAAAAGCAGCAGCTAAAATTCATAAAGGTTACCTTTTGTGCCTCATAATTCTATTAGTTTGCCTAGCCTAAAGAGAAAAAAAAATCATAATGATTTTAGGGTTTATATGAAGTTAAAATGCACAGGCAGTAAGAACACCACCCAAGTCTGCTACCAATAGTTACAGAAACTCCCATGACCTGAAGCTGATGGCTTTCTTTTCATGGATTTAAGGATATAAAAAAAGACTTTCCAGACAAACAGGTATGTTAGCCAGTATAATCCTTCACAGCTCATTCACACTGTGTTGCTTCACTTGTACATTAGAATTATAACCACTGATATACCACCAAGAAGAAATCATTACCAGGGACTAACAGGATGGAGTGAGGGAAGGTATTAAAACACTTCGTTCTTAAAATGCAGTGTCTCTCATGGGTTCCAATATCCTATTGAAGTCTGGGGAACACAGGCAGATGCACAGCCTTTTAAGGAAAGGAGGGAACCAAAAAACCTCCTTGAAAAGCACTGATGAATCTTTTCTATGTTCACATGAGTTTTGATATAGTCTCTAGACAAAAAGAAAAGAAAAAAAGTATCCTGCAAAAAAAGTGTTTCAATTCTGCACTGGATTATCAGCATATGGATTTATTTCAGACCGCATTTTAATGATTATTTATTAATACACTTTATAATGGTGGGTTTACATGAAAAATACTGAGCTACAGGCTTTGTTTAGTGAGTGACAGACTCCTAGATATGGTGAAAAGTATTTTGTGATATTCTCCCAAATGGCAATGCACCACTAAAAAAGCATATATTTATCTCTTAATACTGAATATACACACATTTCAAAAGATATATTAACCCACAGCAAATGCAAAGCATGGATATTTTCTGTATGAAGCCAGCAGCAAGCTCAGTATTCTGTTTTCCATATGTATTGTTTCTGCAAAACTCAACCTTCAATCACTTAACAATAAGTTATTTTCTTAGGTTTGTTTGTCAAACTGTAAAGACTTACATAACTTTTTATTAGGTTGCTGCTTATTTTGCAAATATATTTGTGAAAAGCATTCAGCTTTGAATTGTTCAATGCAGTGAGCTCCTATTTTTGGTATACATTTTTTTCCCCCCTCTAAATTAACTAAATGGCACACAGTACAGTTTCTGTTCTTATACTTTATGCCAAAATGTCATTAATATAACATTATGCTCATTAATGGGCGTGACTGTACAATTTATGTTTTATCTCTGTAACTTTCTTATGCTGAACAAGCAGTGCGGTATTTTAGAACCTTCCAAAATTGAGTGAAGATCACTAAGTTTTCTTCCTATTCTTCCTTCAAATAAGAAACTCTATTTATATTTTTGATTGTGCTGTATTATACTGATAATTTTTGTGTTGCTATGCATGGAAAAAAAAGGTCATGGTGTCAAGTTTTACTATTACACTCATAATTCAGCATCCTATATTTGACTATATCAAAATAGCTTGCTTACGGAAAAAGCAGATATAGTATATATACTCATATACACACACAGTTATATATGTGTGCATATATATATATGTGTATGTATAAATGGTCCACAGAAATCCATATATTATAATCCATGTTCTTTCCTCAAATCTTACTAGGCTCCAGTTCTAGTTGTAGAGAGGTTACTAGCATTTTAATACACTTATTCAGAAAAGAAAGACTTGATACCTTGTTGTCAACCTCCATTCCACCCCAAATAGTTTGGTTTAGGGTTGGGTGGACTGTGGTATGGAAAATACCGTATTTCCGTCAGATAAAACTTTGGCAATATCGCGAGAAGTTCTAGTTGTCCTTATAGTTCCTTTACCAAACAGGTAGGGTTTGGTGAGTTGCAGGTGATTGATCACATTTCCACCAATATATTCAGGACCTCTTTTAGTATCCGCTCTGAATTCAAGGCAGTGGCATGCATCTGTGCAAATGTCCCATGCAGTCTGAGGAGCCTTCCTCTATGCAAGCAATCTTCGTGAAGAAAGGTGGTGGAGTCTGTTGCATACTGTAGGCAGTCATTGTTGATGAAGCAGACATAGACTCTCTCAGGGAGAGGATGGGGAACACTTGAGAAAAAGAGAGAGAGATACCAGGAAATAAGCAGGCCTAGGGGATGTCAGGACATATAAAGCCTCAAAAAAAAAAAAAAAAAAAAAAAAAAGTTTGCCTTTCCCCTTTTCCACAAGAAATTTGAGGATTCCAAATCCTAAAATACTTCTGTTCGTATCAGATTTTGAAAGAAAATCTGGAAAATTAACAGCTGCCTAGACCTAGTTCCCTTTATTTCCTTATTTTCACATAAATTCTTAGGTGTAAGAAGTAGACTCTTATACACTTGCCTATTTAGACTGGTTATATTCCTGATTTTTAGGATTATCACCAAGACAGTGTTAAGAACTGCTTTGTTAAAAGCTTACTCTCATTTTAATTTTGAATGTGTCTTCCAAACACACTGATTGAATTCACTACTTTTCCATACTTTGTACTTAATTTCCATACTTGTGGTCACAAAGAGCATAGCTGTCTCTCAGAGATTTAGCTTTAATTGTGAAGGTATCGGATCCTTAACCTTGTTAGAGTAACTGAGTAAATGTGGCAAGAACAATGTATCTCAAAGAGACTAACTCAGCTTCCATCTCAGATAATGACTATGTCATTTAGGGGTAGGATGCAAAATGAAGCAAAAAACTTTTCTCAAAGATAAAAAAATGTGTATATATTGTCAATATTCATTATAGCAAAAAGTTAACAGCAGGATGCTTCAAGCCACCATAGAAGGACCAGGTGTTCAACATATATTAATTAATCTGAAAAATATGAGTGAACAGGGATGTGGCAAGATTTGCAGATAACACACACACAAAAAAAATCTGTTAACTGAATCTGAAGAAGACAGGAAACTCAGAGGTAACTGACCAATCTGGATGGATGGGCCATCCTAAGAGAGGTGAAAATACTTAATTAAATGCAAAGTAATCCATACTGATGAAGAAAAAACCCTGTAACAAATCATTCACTTTACCAGAGATCTCAATTAAGAGTGCTAACCTAGGAAAAACACCTGGGCCTCACTGCAGACAGCTCAGTGAAGAGCCCTGCTTGATGTGCAGCTGCAGTCAAAAAAGCAAGTATAATATTAAGATGCATAAGAAATGAGTTGGAGAATAAGAAAGAAAATATAATGCCATTATGTGAATCAATAATTTTCCCTTCTCTGGAATAGAATAAAGTACTGGTCACCCCATTGCAAAAAAAAAAATATTACTGAAATGGAAGGTATTCAGAGAAGAGTGATTGTGATAATTAGGCATGTAGAGAAGCCTTCATATGAAAAGACTGAAAAAAATTGGAATTGTTAACCTAAAAAAAAGATGAATAAGGATGGATATGATGAAAGTATAAAAATGGTAAGTGGCAAAGAGAAAATAGATCAGGAGCTTCTGTAGTCCTGCATCTCATAATTCAAGAACAAAAGGACACTAAGTGAAAGTGAAAAGCAGCAGCTCCAAATCTGATAAAAGGACATACCTTTTAATGCAGTACATAATTAGATTATGAAACTCAATGCCACAGGGTGTCACTGATGTCAAGACCTTACCAAGATTCAAAGAAAGACTTGGCACTTACAACTCTTGATATTCTTGGGAATCTTTTGCAGACTAACTGTTAAAAAGTTTTGAAATAAAGGTTATATGCCATGTTTCTTGATTTAAAAGACAATACTTTTAAAAATAATTTGGAGAAAAGTTCTCTGGAAGTGGATTTTCCCATCTGGCTATTTGATTATTTTGTCCTTTGCTTTGCTTGTTTTGGTTGCACTTTCTCTTGAGACATTTGGGCAGTCATAGAGGGAGACTGTATCATAATAAATCACTATTTTGTTCCATTTTCTATTATCCTCATGCTATCCTAATATCTTAGTATCTTCTCTGAAATCCTAGGATTAGGACTTTGGTCTTCCCTTTTGCAGAGTAATTGTGCTATGCTTTATTGTATTCCACTCCACTGCCTTCCAATTAACTGACTGGATTTGTCACCCATTGTCAATTAGTATAAGCATTACCTGTGCATGAGTTTGGAGCAACTGTGAGATTTCTAGATGCAGAACCAAATACATTTTTGCTGTGGCAGCTATACAATTGGTACCATGTGTCCCAATTGTCTTCAAGACCTACCTTAACCTCCAGCTACACTATAGAAATTTTCCTTCACATCCTGCAGCTGGAAGACATACTCAATATTTCCAAACAAGAAGCACTTTGCTTCTTATGCTTCCTATTCTCTGCAGTCTTCCTTACCACTTTTTTTTTTTTTTTTTTTTTTTTTTTTTTTTTTTTTTTTTTTTTTTTTTTTTTTTTTTTTTTTTTTTTTTGTTTT